>JANHGL010007280.1:67223-151406 GCA_024611195.1 Ceyx melanurus | reverse complement strand
CCTGTACAAAAAAAATCAAGCAGTGAGTAATTGTGGTTATATAATAGATGTTCAAGTGGGAAAGGACAGAGATAGCTATGTGAAGCAGAGTGGGTGACTGTTGCAGAGTTTATAAATCCAGAGATGATGCAAGAAAAAGGAGCAATTCTGTGCAATGCAAATAGCACAACATCTTTTGTTGACTTGGTTGAACTTTTCTCTCTGCGTGGAACAATGCAAAAGGAGAGCTTTAAAAGTAATGGCGTTTCTGTATTTTTATAACTTTCTATTAGTGTTTTATTCAATGAAATGTTAATCTTGAAAATATTCATCATCAGCACTAAGTATGAACAATAGTAATCAAATTCTATGGCTCTTCATATAAAAGCCGAGCCTATCCATCACAAAGCATGCCCTATGGCTATATATCAATTTTAAGCATTAAAGTTACACAGTATTATCTTAGCATTAGGTTAACTGTCAAATAAAAATAAAAATTAATAAGCTGGAAAAAAGAAAGAAGAGCAGACATTCCTCATTTAAAATCCTTAACTGATCCAGCATAATTGAAATGTCTTTTAAGAAATGTTAGCTTCAATTCAGATAAGACTCAGCTCTCAATACCATTTTTATGGTAGTCAAATAATTCCTAGGGTACAAATCTACCAGGTATAAATGCTGATAAAGTCGAGCCTTCTTCCCTGTATCTCATTGACAGGAAGCATATGTTTGGAATTAAAGAAGATCCAGGCAAGCTTTCAACCGTGAGATATTTGCCTTTGCTCACAGAGGCTGGTGAGGTTTAAAATCCCACACAGTCACCAGTTTCCAGACCTCTGCTGCCATTCCCCTCAGAGATGTTGTGGAGGTTGGTATCTGGCCACAACACTTGGAAAAAGATTCTGTGGAAGAGCTGAACGTGGCTTGGTTTACAATTTAATAACTCCTCAAGAAACTGTGGTAGATTTTAGTCCAGTTGAATATATATCTAGGGCTAGATGGAATATAGCTTTTTTTTTCTTCCTACTTGTCCTGTAGGTATCTCAGATGAAGTATTTCCTCTCCCTAAGTATCAGAGCAATAGAATATTGCTGTGTTCCCATTTACTTGGATTTAGTTGAATGTGATATGGGAAATAGAATCTTAAATGTCTTTTCCTAAAATTAAGCACATCTAAGGAAAGAAATTGTGCAAATTCCACCTCTTCTATTCCATTTGAAATACTAAACACATATGTATTTCTTTCACCTGGCTTGTCTTAACAAAAATCCAGTGCAATTAAATGGTTTTAATCTGTCAAGCCTTGAATTTTTCAAGAATTGTAGTGAGTCAGTCTGTTTATCAGTGTTGACTGCATTTTGCTAAGTTGCTTGGTTTTGTCATCACGGTTATTTTAGATGCAATTCCAATATATTTGTGTTGCACCTAAATATTTTTTCCTGCTATTGTTTATATTTCTTTTATATTTGCTGAGTGTGCCTTGCTTGTAATGAGAGTGAGTGATAATATGGTAGTCTTAATTATCTTCACAGGTTTCTTGTAAATCCTGAATGTCAGAGTATGACATTTAACATGAAAAAAATCATGATTTTTAACATGAAAAAAAAAATCTTGTTGATTCTTCTATTTTTGCTGGTAGTCAGGTTTAAGCTATTTAAAAAAAAAAGTCTTTATGAAGTATGTTTACTTTTGATCATCTCATTTTTTCAAGGTATGTCTTACCTAAATAATTTGTAATATTGAAAATACATTTAAAGGTGGAATAGAAACATTCCTGCCCTTGCTGCTAAAAGAAACACATTGATATTAATCTATCTTTTTCACCATTTCTACTATTTGTTCTCTGCTTTCAGTTGAAGAAAGAGAGGAAATTTGCTCTCTCTTCAGTTAGCTAATGAACAGAAATGTAGAGAAATAAAAAGGGTCTCTTCCGCTGTAATTAAAAAATATACTACTACTACTACTAATGAAAGTAATTTTTCTTAATGTACTGTGAGCTTAAACAGTAAGCAAATATTTTCTCTTCTGGTTAACCAAAGAATGAGCACCAAAAATGTTTTGTCTGATGATCATAGGGTGGAGGTGATAAAAGTGATATTATATTACAATGCATTGAGAAACAATCAGGTGAAGCAGTATGCTGGTAGTTGAAAAAGATCTATAAATATGAATATCACTGCTAAATAAGTTATTTAACCTTGCACTATAAATGCTTAATGTTTTGTTCTTTTCAAGTGTGGTGACAAAAGACCAAAAGCATTTCTTACACTAATATCTAATGCACTACTGTCATAAATGTTCTCTCAATGTGTATATATAGAAAGAGAAGAATAGGCTGCAATGTACTGCATATTCTGATATAATTCACTTAACAGCTGAATAAGCAATCCTAAAAGCACCTGTTTCAGGGCTCTGTATAATTATTTTGTTCACTTTTTGACCACTCTCAAACTTGGCTGTTGTCTTGTTGTTTCTATCTATGGGAATATTTTATATTGCCCGAGGTGTTTAATAAGAGGTGGCTAACTCCCTTCTCCCCAGTATTAATTGTGTAATAGAAATAATTTGATTTATAAAAACTTGGCAAAATTCCACAAAGCAAAAGGTTGTAAATAAACGACTAATTTTCACTGTTCTTCAGGATGGGAGGTAGGGTAGCTCACTCTTCTGTAGCTCTGTACCAGTGAGGGTGTCAAGGTAATGCCATTTATTGTTGATAATACTGTTTAGGTTAGTTATGACCCTTTTCCAAGTAAACTTAGTGTAGGTGTGTAAGCAATCTGACAGCACATGGCATTCATTATTGATGAAAATCATGCAGTTTTAACCCATTAATATTAGGCCAATGCAACCTTGTAATAGAACATCAGTGTTTAATATTAGTGTGTTTAAAACTGTTTTAATTTTAGGTACAGAAAGTACTGAGTCTTGTGGAACAGGAGAAATGAATCATGAAAGCTTTTACAGGGACTCTCTTCACAGGTAAAATTAGCACCATGTAATAAGACCTAAAGTAAATTCCTAGGTGATTCTTGGTACTCCATGAGAGTCCCTTCAAATATGACTAACAATAAAATGTATAAAATAAATGAGCAAACAGATGCTATAATAGCAATTTTAGTCATGTCCTGAATCAGTTCTACTTATCTGTGGTATTTAACATGAATTCTCCTTGCAGAGATGTTGTACCTGTTAGGCAGTTTCATAAAGGCACTATGTTTTTTATATAACATTTTGTCCCTTTAGAAATTATCATGACGCATGTCAGGAGCTTTCACACTGAAAAAAATATGTCACATTAGCTTCCAAGTTTCTGATTGTCTAAATAACACAGTAACTCAACATACAGCTGTCTGGCATTTTGACAGTACAATAACCCATAATTCTTTCTGCCACTCAACACTTCAAGGTTAGCATTTTGTAGTTTGCTCTCAAGGAGTATTCATTTAAATTTTCAAGAGGCAAAGAGTTGCATGCTGTCTTATACTGCTCTTCTGATTTATTTTTTATTTACTTTTCTAGTCTGTTCAGGGTTTTTTTAAACCATATATATATGTATTTTTTTTTAAACTGGCAACTTTCCAGGAGGTTCATCTGTATCTATGGGGTTTTTTTGTCTTTGGAGGCAGTGAGTATTTACAGCAAAACTTCTGATAGCAGTTTATCACACAGTGTTGGAAGGATCACCTCCCTCAGTATATATGAGAGGTGTGTGTACATATATATATATATATATATATAAAACCACAGACTTGCTTAGTTATTGAGCAATTTCTTCACAGGAAAATGTGGACTGAATCAGTGGCCTCTGTGAAAAGTTTCTTTCCATTCTAAACTTAATTTTTTTTTTTTAAATTTTGAAGCAAAAGGAAATTTTGCATTTCATAATGACACACTTGAGTAAACTCTCTTTTGTGAACTTAAGGTAGTTTAATCTTGTTGGGACTGCCTTGTAAATCAGTTGTGTAATGTTAGACATATTCTTCAGTCTTAAAAGCTCTCAGATACAAAAACTGACTTCCCTTAAGGTTTTAATAGCTTAGACCTCCCCAGGGGTGAAAAACAGTTTTTCTTAAAACAGAAAGATTCTGTTGAGAAAATAGGGATGCACAAGTAATAAGAAGCCTACGTTAGAAATAATGTTAATATTGTATATTTTGATGCAGATAACATTTGAAATTTTTGGTGTATGCACGTCTATCATCTCTGACTGAATTCCTTGGTAAGGAAAATAGAGAAATATAAGAGATGCTGAACTTCCATCAGTTTTGGAACAATCCACCTGGGATAAATTGCTAGGATTTTGTCCCATTAAGACAGAGCCCCCACCTATATATAGAGATTCATGGGTCAGTGAAGGTATTCAGGCATAAGACCAAACATTGTGTTCTTTTCCCAAAGATCAACATATTAAAACTTTGATCTAAATATGTCAGAGCCTGAGAAATAGCAGTGCTGTTGACCCTAATTTTCTGGCTGTTTTGAACTTTGGTTTCCAAGCCATAATATGTATATTTATGAATGCAGTAATCACTGTATTGAAAAATATTTAGGTTTTGTTATTAGAAAAGAAACAGCTTTTATATACTGAGAGTGAATGGGATGAAATACAAATATACCATGATTTAGAAAACAGCAAAAGCACTTTTTATTCTTGAAAAAAACCCAACCAACCTTTCCATGCATTCTCCTCCCTACCCACCCCCCCATTCTCTGGCTATCAAGAATTAATTACAGCTTTTAAAAAATCAACCCCCCCCATATTTTACTGGTGTGTGTGTGCATGTGCAGAGTATAAATATGTCCTAGAAATGCACAAGAATACATTAAGTGGATTTTTTTTTTCTTGGAGTGATTACTTCTCATATGGTTCTGAGAGGAATATAATTCAGTCTTTTTGGTCTTGGGAAAAACAGAGCAGTTTTTGAGCTCTTGAAAAGAGCCATTTGACCTGTTTTGACCAAAAGAGTTGTCGGCACCATATCTGAAAAAAACTGGGCTGAAATGAAGAACTGTTTAAAATTCATTATTGAGAAACAAAACAGCCTCTGTATTACTGCCAAATTCCTTCCAAACACACTTAAACTTTTATGTGATCCCTCCTCTCTTCTCATGTGCTGTCTTTTCACTTTTTATTCCTTGAGCTGAGCTGGAAAAGAGAGGGCACACTTAAAAGATTGAAGTGGTTAACCTAAAAAAAAAATAAAGTAAAAAAATACAAATAATAGAAATGAGGTATAATCTCAATGTGCCTGAATACCTAGGTAAACACACAACAGGTGTTGCAATGTAAGGCATTGGGAGGTTTCTCACTGAATTCTTGCTGAAGTTCAGAGTGAATCCCTACTCCAGGCATAAAAATGTCTGTGGCCAGTGCCTTCTTCAAGGCACAAACCCCAGCAGACAGTATGGAACACAGCTTAATAGAGCTTTTGTGTGTTGCCTTTCCTTGCCCACTATGGCTTTGTCTTTATCTCTCGTGTCTTTCACTTAGAGAGTTCTTTTGCTGTCATTCTCATAAGTTTTGATTACTCTATTGTTCCTCTTTTGGGCAGGCTTCTCTCCCTCTCCTTATCTTCTGGGGAGCATCCAGCCTGCTTCAGGGCTTTCTGTTGCTCGAGCAATATTTGTTGATGATGAAGTTGCTGGACCTCGAGATGATGCGAGTGACTCTGACATCTTGAAAATTTGGCACAGAAAAATAGGAATTTGCTCAGTAATATACTATTGAGAATGGGGGACAGAGCAGGTGCACATTTTCTCTCCTGCTGTGCTCGTAGCTTGCAAATCTAGGGGAATACTTTTGCTTAAGGTTTTTATTCAGAAGAATAATAGTGTGTTCCAAAGGGTACAACTGATACATTTATTCAGCTCACCTGGCAAAACCTCCTATCCCATCAATATGTCATCACCGTTTTGATTTCCAATACCTTTCAGATGTTTAAAAAACCTTTGCTACTTTTCTTATACTAAGCCTATATATTAGTTAACTCTGTGAACCTGTCACATCATGTCTTGGAAAATTGATTATGAAAGCTGTGACTTAGTGTTTTGTGATGCACTAGGCTACCAAAAATAGTCTTTAAGCAAGAGAAGCCATAGGAAAACATAGGAGACTTTGGATTTTAAAGCATAGATATAATTATGTTTCTTGGATTCCTTTTGACCGATTAAAAAATAAAAATAAGATTGGAACAAAGCAAGCCTTTAAGCGTGTGCCTGCAGTTCCTCTTCTCCAAGTAATTGAATACAGGATTTCTTCTCTAACCCTATTCTAGCAAGAATATGCACTGCTTAGGTATTCATTTCAGTGGCATTGACAATACTGACAATATAATTGACCTAAAAAGTTCTGGATTTCCTGTTAATGCACTTTAGAAATGTACATCAACTACAAAAAAATCATTTCTATCTACATTTCACTTGATTTCCATTTTAAAGAAAGGAGGTTTCATCATTATTATTCTATTTGAATAGCACTGATATCTTGAGAGATGGAAGGAGACTTCTATTGTATGCAGGAGTACTTTATTTCGATATTTTCTTTGTCTGATTATACATGATAAACACACATTAGTGACATTCCGTGCATGTTTTGAAGATAAATGGGATATCTCTTTAAACCATTCCTGACACTTCCTAACCTGTGGGCTTAATGGCATATTCTTTCTTTGATTCAATAATTTGTCTGTCAAAAAAGCTGTGCTGACATTCTCGTTGTTGTGGGACTGAAATGGGAAAAAATCTCTTATCTTTAAGATAATTTTTGAAAAATTGAGGTGAACATTTTAGGATAAAAATGTTTTTAAAATGATTTCAGTTGGAAAAAAAGATATAAGTGTTGACATTATACCAACTGCTAGATGGCAAGTGATAAAAGGAAGAATGTTATCTAAAACTGTAAGTCCCCTTGAATTAATTAGGGAATGTGTGAAATCTTAGAATTGAAGACAGTTTCTACTACTATGCCTTGCATAAGTATTAGTTCTGTCAAATAGCTAGTAACTGTTAAAATAATGGACTATAGATGTAGCTGAAGGAGTCTGGTTTGCCAAACCTATCTCCTCTCTGTGTAAAACAAATATTAATATATGTATGCCCACACGAACACGTATTTGTGCAAATGGTGTGTGTATTGATACCTATGTGAATATCCTGGTATCGTGTCTATCTAAAATAATTTACTTGTGACTATTTTCTTCACAGAACTCATGTAGAGAGGATTAGCTGAGTTATGAGAACCCTTCCACTTTTCCTAGCACTGTCCTTTCTAAGGTGCCGGTGTAATGTAAAAATTAAAGGTCACAAGCTTTGCATGAAACAAAAACCAACCCCAAGGTGACAGAGGACAATGTAAGAGTACAGGATTCAGATTGTTGTGTGATAGTGGAAGCTGCTTTCCTGTTAGTGAGCCAGCTCCCAGTTCTGTCTGTTGGTCGCACTGGTTTTACTGGCCATTTTTTTAGGGATGCAATATATGTAGCAAATTTAGTAGTTATACATTTAAAATATTATGCTTTTGTAAGAGGTAGTTTAGGCAATAAGCTTCGCAAGGGAAATAACTAATTCCAAGCATTTAATTAAACACCGAAGTCTTTCTTTCTCCAGTGTTTTCCCCGAGTTTCATTTTTGCCAATGAACGCTCCTTGGTGCTTTTTCCAGA
The DNA here is from genome assembly GCA_024611195.1 of Ceyx melanurus. Taxonomy (NCBI): domain Eukaryota; kingdom Metazoa; phylum Chordata; class Aves; order Coraciiformes; family Alcedinidae; genus Ceyx; species Ceyx melanurus. Next base: position 143,764 of record JANHGL010007280.1, on the reverse strand, counting down.
GCTGAGGATTCCTCAGAGCTCCTGTCAAATGTGCCTCTGGCTGGATGGCTGACTAACAGGGATTGATCTTGCCCAGGGTGCCTGCCTTAATTTGTCTTTCCTGATGATTAGTCTTGTCCCATTTACATGATAATTGTGAAGGGCTGACCTGGTGACTGTAGCCTATAAGTTTCAATTTGATGCGGAAGCTCCTTGGTTCACAATGCTTGCAAAAGCTGGAGAGCCACAATGTGTTTTGAGATACTTGTCACCATGGCAGGGTTCAGAGAACTCAGGTGATTGAAATATATCAGCCAACCAGCAGACCTGCTGGCACCATATGTGGAATTCCCTACGTGGATAGGGAAGGAGCAAAACTGATGCAGACCTATTGTGAATTATGAGAGAGAATAACATCTACCTGGATTCTGCCTTCCTAAAATTCATAACGAGTAGTCAAAACTCAAATTGTTCTTGAAGGCAAAGAGCAAATATAGTTCTAGCAATAGATATAAACAAGGGGGAAACCCCTCCCTCAAATAATTCTCGCCCTCCAAAAAAAAAATCCCACGAGCAAAACAAAACAAAAATCCAACAAAACCAAAACCATGCAAGGACTGTGTTGATCTAAGGGAATTAAGGAGTTAGAGATCAGAACTCCAACATGAACTTTGGTTATGCACTCAGAGTTTGAAACTTGTCTGCCCTGTAGCCATGACCATGGTTAAATTTTGGTTATGGTGCTTTCTGGATGACCTATTCTAAACAACCCCTTTGGTCAGTCTCAGTGGAAGAGTATTCTTCTGCTTCTCTGGACGAACAACAGTTCTTGAGATGTTCTGGCTCTCTTGGGGTCTAATAAAGTAATTTAAAATATAGCTGTATTTGGAAATCATGACATGAGTATTGCCAACTCAGTAGGCTAGTAAAGTTTATGAAAATACCTCTTAACTCTGTAGTAGCATTGTTCTGAAATGAAAAGTCATGTAACAGGCTCTCCTTTTGTTCTACTATGTGATATATTTAAAATGGGAAGGTATTCTCAGGAAAGATGTTTGCAGTTGTCTTACTTTTAAAAGTAAAATATGAGGTTCCCAGCAGCAGCACAGAATCTAAAGTCTGTGATCATATGATGAAATTTCATTGGCTGATTCTGAAATTATTAATAGACTTTTGAGAAAGCAGTGTGTCGTATTTACATATGTTGTGACTTTTCCTTCACAGTTCTTTTTCATCCAGATGGAAAAAAGTCTAAGGTCTGATTAGTTTGGGAAAGAGTGTTACAGATGTGATACCTGGGAAAAAGGTGGTAGCTTTCTCTCCTGACAGGGGTGAAACTTGTGCACAACCTGAAAAACAAATTCAGCATGTTATCAGCATTAATAAGCACACGTTTACATTTCCAAGCTTTGGCATCCCAAGTGTTAATCCTTGAAACTCCACTTAGCAGTTGAGCAGCAAAATTTGCTGGTAGATTGATATTTGGTTGAGAAATTTTTAATAATAGTAACTCTTTGGATCAATGTAAATGTTATTGTAAGCTTATTTTTAATCTTTTCCTTCCGAACTAGAACTGGTGGTGTTTAGTTCCTATCAGTATGAAATAGTAGCAGCTTGTGCATTAATGTCATCTAGAATCAGACAAAAGCTGTCTATCTGATTGTATATTAAACCTTAAGCTATTACTGTGGCACTGTTAACAGATTCCATTGATGCAAAGCAGCCTGTGTAGGGCTGACTGATCTATCTTTGCACTAACGAACTGATGAAGTATTGAAAGAAAATGATCACTCATAGATTCCTCAAAGGAGGAGTGGGAGAAAGAAGGGGAATGGGGAGCTCCACATAATAAATAAAGCAGAAGCACTCCATCCTTTTCCAAGACTCATAAATATTTAATAATCATCTGTCCACGGACAATCTAGAAAAAGAAATCTTTAAATAGACTGTTCTAAAGGCCAAAAGCTGAATTTTAATTGAGATGGTTTGAAGTACACCTTAGTTAGTCTGGCTTTTCCTTGTCTGTAAAGGCAATATTTTCCTGGATCAGGGTGTGTGACTCTTGCAAAATGTAGATATGGTAACTACTGTAGTCAGATTTTTGATGTGGCAAAATAATGCTGCACAATACAGTATTTTTTGCCGCTGGAAAAAAAAGATTATTAGCATGATCACTCCCATTTCAACTGAAGCTGCTGTGATTATGTACAAAAAATTCTCTGTGTGTGTCTATATCTTATCTATATATCTATATATATATATGAGATGGCATGATCATGAACAAGTTTTTAAGAACTGCCATTATTCTCCCCATCCTCTCTCCTAGGTCATATCACTGGAGGCACCTGATTCAAGCGTCCCCTTGGATGAACCTCTCGTGTCTCACGCTAGCCAATTTCGACAGTCTAAGTGCTCAAATTGAGCCATTTTGTTCTCTGTAAAATAAACCCCGGCCCATTATGCGTGATTTTTCATTCACACACCCTCCTCTTCTCTTCATTTTCTCCCTCCCCTCCTTACTACGTCTCTGTGAATGTAGAGTGGCAACATTGTGAGGAGCAGTGTTTTCACTCCAGGCATGTCAACTTCAATCTGCTGCGATTTGGTGTGAAATCTGTGCCATGGTGTGGGGCAGAAAGGTCAACCCCCCCATAATTGATGTTGCTTATTCATCTGCTTCCCATGTATTTTTCTCTCCACACACTGGCCTTTGTTTGGATAAATTGTTTGAAGATTTACTGTAGTTCTTAAAGCCTGAGAAGCGGCTCCTGCTGTACAACTTCAATGTCCCCGCCAGGCAGGAGGCTGAGCTAGGATGACACATAATGGCATTTAGACAGAAAGATCTTTTTCTCCCAAGACAAAACAGAGAGGACGTCTTCTGGCATAACAATTAGGGCAATTTTCAGACTAATTTACTATGGAATCGCTTTGTACAGTCCCCTTGTACGCTGATATTTAATACGTTAATTGCTATTAAAACCTGAAATATTATTTTAAAGAATTCATAGACTTCAGCAAGTGAGCGTATAGCTGGAGACAGTGAGAAGGGGCAGGGATGGGGAAGCAAGAAAAACTTCTAATGAATGTGATTGAAATTCCAGATAAGTATTTTTCAGGTTATTAATGAAAACGCTTCATGATCATAAAGAATCTGAAGGTAGTAACCTGTTGTATTTTGGGTCATCAACCTTTTTTCTGCTTATGTTGGCAAATTGCAATATTTGAGGAAGGGGAAAAAAAAATGCTGTTTAGATATTTGGAGGGGCTTAATTGACATATGAAAATAAGTTAAAGTAAATGGAATTAATATTAAAATTCCTTGCATTTTCAGATTTCTCTTGAGAAAGCATGTAAATATTTGAGCCCCATAGTGATAAATGCAAGGACATAAACCTCCAAACTTGAAAGGATGTCTGTGTCCTTGTGGCAGAAGTCCTGAAAAGGATGCATAATTTACTGAGAGAAATCCTTAAAAATAGGAGAAACACTTGCTTATAGTCAAGAAAAAAAAGAAGGAAAAAGCTCTATCACCTACTAATCCTGCCTGTAGATTGAATAAAATAGTTTGAAATCATTGTTTTGATTCTCATTGACTGAAGGCTAGAGTAGCTTTATTGGTTAAGCTGCTAAATCTGCTGTGGTTTAAACACTTTTTTTTCTTGATGCACCCTTGCTTCGAATGACCTTGAAATGCATTATCTCATCACCTATTTATTTTTTTTAATTTTTTTTTTGAAGGAAAATAGCTATTGCATCAGCTCATTTGAAGCTGTCTTAAACCAGTGAATAAATACATCTCACTGCTGTTCTTCTAATCTTTTCAAGGATAATGTGAAAGTATTATCCATAAGTATTTGTGATCTACTAAACAGTGCCAGCTCCTCTTGGTGCTTCACTATGAGTCTGTACCTGCAGCTAGAACTGATGCTGGAACTCTGAAAACAGTCATTACCTTGATCAAGAGTAATGGATTAAAGAAAATCCTTTTAGAATCCAAAGTAATTGACAGTAGGATTCAAATAACTGGAATGTTATATCATGCCCATTATATAGGAGCTAGAGCAGGTTTATGGTAGTGAGTGCACCCAAAAGCAAACCCCTCATGCAATCATACTGGTTTCAATCCTCAGTGGAATTCTACTCATGGACTGAAACTCTTACTGGCTGCTTTTTCAAGTTCAGATATAGTTAATGCAACATTTTTGTCTGAATATCTTTCTTGTGCAATATTTTCTTGTTACACATCTGTCATAATGACTTCATGTGAAAAGAGTGTGCAAGATTACTTACTATAGGATTGGTACATAACTTAGTACTAGCTCTGGTATCTATTTCATGCATTTGGCATTTCTGTATATTCTTACTAGTCAGGTTTTGTTTGTGCTCACTCATTAATATAAAAATACTTGTCATTAACTGATTATGATTACAGGTCGTCTGGCATTTTTAAGACCAGCAGTATGCATCAATAATGGAAATTTCCCTTCCTTTTTATTCCGTTTAAATAATGCACAGGGAGTTGTGGATATAAGTGAAACTGTATTTCAAACAACAATGAATCTGAGATATGAACATAAGTAAGAAAATAATGAAACACTCCACCCACGTCCACTTAGTTTATTAGGCAGTCTGACCACTAAAATATTGGTGCAAATAATCTATTATGTTAATAAAATAGCAATGCATGCCACATTTATTTTTGTACAGTTTGTGACATGGGGAATTGCATTTTGGAAGAAGGTTTGTCAGTGATAGGAGGAATAGGTAAAATTTATTTGAACAGGTTTTGCCCATTGTATTATAAATATATGGAGCTACAAATTTGCTCTGTAGTCAGAACACAAGGTACATATGGAGGCTAGCTGTAGTCCTAAATTATGAATTGGGACTCTCTACATAAAGAAATGTCATAATTTTGATGCCTGTGTATATACCAGTCCAAACCTTGTCTACTCTCATAGCCTTTGTAGTGCCTAACCATTTTTAAGTGCTAGACCAATTCACACTGAGCTGGTTTGTTATCTCATGTACATCTGTGCCCTAGTTGTATTTCTGGTAGTGAGACAGATGTATCACACTCTTTTGGGGGGAGAAGGATTGGTTTTATTTGTTTAAATGAAGTGTGAATTCAGCAGTGGTGACAAGTGCAGGACTGACAACTCTTGAAGATGAGCTGCTGGACCTCTGTGGAACAGAGAGCAGAATTGCTTTGCTTTACTGGTGTAGCTCTGCTCTGACCTTGGACACATGGCTGCTAAAAGCTGGGCAAGTTCAGGCTCCATGTTGATTTTGAACTTGTGTCCTGCTTTGAATCTGATGGCAATCTGCCAGCTGAATTGGCTTCAAATGAACCTCCTCACGGGCAGCTGGACCAGCACTACAAAAAAAATATGTTCACTTTGTCCCTCGGATAGTAACAGGGCAGTTCAGCTTGCTGCAGTTCTCCTGCTTTCCCTTCCAGCTCATTTCCCTCAACTGTTTAACCATGGGGCTGCACAAGAGCCAGTGTGCAGCTGAAGGAAGGAGGTGTTGGTTAGACAGTAAAAGTTAAAAATAGGAATATAACAGTGTGGAGTTCTAGGTTTAGATTAGTGGCCTGAACTTGGTTTAATCTGATAATTTGGGGTGAAAATTCGTTATACTCAAGTCCTACGATGCCAAAGGCACCCAGCTCAATTGTGTCATTCTAAAATAAATTAATATATATCCAAACAAAGCCCTCTGGGTTCTTACAGAAAAAAAAATAAATAAATTCTTCCAACCTTTTCATTTTATATTGAAATTCATACCATACTAAATGATGAAAAAGGCCCTTGAATTATTTTATATGGTGGTGTGGTTATACTGACCATATTGCATTAATCTTGCCTGATGTAGCCCACTAAGTTTTCAAAAGGTTGGGTTTGTCTATGTCTGCTTGTTGGCTTTTTTTTTTCTCCCCAGTTCTAAAAATCTCACCCTGAATGAGTTTTGTAAATATTCAGTCTTGACTTCAGCTTGCATTGCGGTGTCATCAATTATGACAGACTCCTGCCTCTTCTCTCCACTCTTCATCTTTTCCCTGTCAAAATGCACCCTTTGGCAGAATATTTTTCAAGGGCTAAGTATGAGTCTAAGGGAGTCACTGTCAAGGTATTTTTCATAATTTCAAAAATATTTTTCTCTTCCTCTTGTTTATAATTACCTCTTGGAAACTTCAAATTGAAATGTGTTTTTTTTTTACTGGTTTTTCATCATGTGCACATTGTACTGAGATGGCAGGGCAGATTTGAAGGTTATTCATGTATATTTTTTTTTACCCTTTGAGGCTGGAGAAGAACGAAAAAGACTTATGGGACAGCATAAATAAGGTATTGCCTCATCACCCCTTCACCTCAATAAATACTAAGCATTTTATATGAGAATCAAAACCTGGTCTGATATCCCTTTGGTGGGAGGGCTTTTCCTCCCTTCTTCCTATATGTTAAAAGGCCAGCTGCTCATGGTTCTTACAACCCATAGTAGATGAATAATGGAACCTAAGGCCACAGCAACTGTTTGCCATCTGGAAAGAGCCACAGCTGAGTATCTTGGGAAGGTCCCTACCTTCTGGGGATTGGTTTAGATCCCAAGGTATCTTGAAAGTTTATAAGGTAGCCAAGCAAGTTTTGCTCACCAAGAAACCTAACAGAGATTTTATTTTGTGATCTCCTTAGTAAATATTGAGAAAGCTTCATTTGCAGAGTCTCTGAAGCACTAAACATGACACTCGTTTTCCTTTTGTGATATGTATGTTAACACTGCTCACTGTGCTGCCAGCATGTCATTTTATTGTGAGCTTCATGATTACAGAATGTCTTTTCCCCAAAGTTTCATCTCTAATTTTTTGCTCATGAGACAGTTTTGGCTGTTAATTGAACAGAAGGCATCTCTGATGAGCACGAAAGCAGTTTGTACAAGCAAAATTTAAGAACAAACAAGAACATCTCAAATGAAAGAAGTTATGCAATAATGTGGAAGCTTAAAATTTTCAAGCCAGATTAATTAATTTGTACATCAGGGTGTTGCTTTAGCTTTGTCTCTGTTAAAATAAACATATTTGCTATAGGTTCTGCATCTCAGTCACCCCATCTACACAGTTGATTTCTCTGCAACTGCCCTTTCTTTGAACTGGGTTTGAGTTTTTGTTTGCATTTGTTTTTTAATACAATGTCTTTCCTTACAGAGTTCTGGTTTCATAAGATTAAAGACCCAAATATGTTGTCAATGTGGACTTTGCCTTAAAGTCAACAGCTACTTTAGTAACTGGTGAGAATAAGACAGGTTACATTTGATGACAGATTACATTAATATCATCTTCCCTTTAATGATGTTGATCTGGGATGTGCAAAGAGACACTCATAAATATACAAATCCTTTTTTTTTTTTTTTTTTTAGATTCTATTTTCCTCCCTGCTATAGTTCAAAGTCCAATGTCTTAGCAATTCCAGAATTTCTAATTCTAAACTTGACTTGAATCTTAGAATTTACATTTGCTGAACAAGAAAATCTGTGCCCAAGGTATGTGATACTGAGTGTAGAAGTAGCTGTGACATTTCTCAAGGCTACTCTGATGGAAGTGATGATGCAAATATGTTTTTTCATGGCTTCCACAGCTGCTCAGGTTTGCTGAGGGTTCCACATGATCATTTCAGCATGTGTGCTAAGAGCTGAGGTATGGTGTTTTCTTAAGTCATTTTGGTTTGGTCAAGAAGGTGAGGAAACTAGAACCATTACATTAAGTGTAATTTTAATTTTGAAAGTCTTTTATTTGTGGAAAAAACTTTTCCCCCCAGCATTTCCAAGGCTGAGAGGCTAACCCAGCCCCCTGGTTTTCGGCCTGATGGTTATTGTGCATGCATAGAGGAGGAGTATGGCCTGCTGGTTAAAACGGGGAACTACTAGAATACTGAAAAGCACAATTCGTGGCCCTGCCATGTAATTTCCATATGACCTTGGGCAAGATATGTCAGATAACACTTACTACACAGGGGCATAATAGAGCTGAATTGATGAGATTGTAGCGCTTTTAGATCCTCCTGAGGAAAGTTACACAAAAAGAAATGACTACCATAGTAGAAGAGCTGGCACAATTAGGAGACAATTTACTGACTTTCCTTTCTGGCTATTTAATAACTTTTCAGAAACTTAGTTCAGGTTTAAAAAGTGGATGCACCGTCGGCTTGTTTCTGTCCTTGATATGCACGTGCAGCTCCCATTAGTGCCAGCAGGAGCCCGGTGCTTGCATCGCTAGAGGAGAACAGACCCCTGTGTGTGTAATGATCAGTTAGATAGCCTCTTGTGGTTCTGTGTATGATTTCTGATCTATTGTGCCAGAGATACTACAGCATGAAAGAGAGCTGCTGTCATTTTCAATAGGAAGTGAGAACTTTAAGAGCTTGAGAACTGTCCTCTTTTTTGAATAGCACTTTTGCTGCATGAAGTGTAATTTATTTCTATCACAGCAGGCATAAAGCTTCCAGGTTTTCATACAGAAAAATGATCCATGGAGTGCCCATGTCAATTGAATGATCATTTGAAAACCTGTACATTGAAAACACAGGCTTTTCTCGATGCCAAGTATTGTTTCTTTTTGCTGCAGCTTTTAATTTTTTTTTTTTAACATCTTGGACTTTAATTAGTATCTTGGACATAATATAAAACAATGTTTTCATCTCCATAACTGCTTTGCCAGACCTCACTTTGCTTGTAGCACGGCACAAATTTAATTATAGTATCAAAAACTTCTTCAAACAGGGCTTTCTGTGATTGCAAAATCAAGGTGGAACTTCCTTAGCTTTTTTTTAATAAGTAGCAAATGTGAATCAATCATTAACATTTGGGAAGAAAGGGGAAAGGATCGAGAAGGGGGAAGAGAAAGAAATTGTTTGTATGTTGCCTGATACACAAACACACAAAGGGAAAAGAAAACAAAGCAAGACCTAGAACTCGTCAGTTTGATTAGTGAACGGTTGCCTCTCTCTTTTCTGAGAAAACACTACATCTTTAAATGGTGTCCATCCTTAAATGTAAAAAACCCTGCATTGTGTCTTTTAGTGCATAAATGGACTGTCCTTTAATACAAGCAGAGGCACTTGTTTCTGGACATAAACCCTGCACCTCAACAGGTCAGGGAGATAGTAAAAACCTGTTGTTTAGCTTTGTCTTGGGGAATAATGGAGTCACTAATCTACTTGATCTCTGGGAGTCAGATAAAGAAGAAAGTGAACGATGCATACATTTCAAAGATGGAAGGCACTTGTAAAAGCAATTTCTTTGGAGGGAAAAAAGTAGAGCAAAGGCTGTTGGAAACCTTTTAATTAGTACTAATTACCTCAGCAGAAAACGTTGGAGGCTTGAAAGGATTTGTGTCAGCAAGTGAAAGATCAAAGATTGCGGCGCTCGCATTTTAATCTGTTGGCTATAAAAACGAATAAGGGGGTGGTAATGGGGCCCATGAGAATGACAACCCAGGTGGTGGAGGCCTTAATCCCTTCTTTACTGCTAGTGCCTGAGGCCTAGTTCCAATTACATAATAAGATGATTTAATTTTTGCTTTAATTTTAACAAAAATTAAGTTTATTTTAGCCTTCAGTAAGGACAAGACAAGGTTTCCAGACAAAATCCTGTCAATTTATTTTTTTTTCATGTGTTAAGTTCGAGCCTTTATTTAGCCATTTTTTTTCCTGAGCAGCTGAAGTTTTTCTACAGAAGGCCATGAGGCAGCAAAGGTGCTTTGATGTGGTTTCTGGAAAAGGTGACTGGTGACCACTGTGGTAGCACTTGGCAATCCAGGAATGCCATGAGTGAATCTGCTTTCTTTTCTTTATTTATTTGTTGGTTTGTTTGTTTTAAACAAGCTGCCTAATTGCGTGAGCATGGAATAGTTCATGGCCATGCTTGCTGTGATACTTCCCTTCTCTTGTTGTCTTTCAAAACACTCTGGCTTCACATGATCTTGTCTGAAGTAAATTGCATCTTTATTTTGTGGCTTGAGCAGATGATGTGCCCCTCAGAAGCCTGTCATCAAATTCCTGTAGGGACAAAAGAGCAAGCATATGGTTTAGGTTGAAGATGGGCTGATAACTGACTGCAATGTAGATTTCACCTAGGAAATTCATGTCCAGCAATCTCTCTTGTGAGGCATCTTGAAATGGCTTTGAGTTTGGAATTCAACTAATGGAGTCAAGTATTACCTATACTCGACAAAGTGCTGGGGTTTGAGTTTTTTATCAGTTTAGCTTGTACAAAAGTTTATATTATTTACACTCGGAGGATGTAAGCACAGTATGGTACAGCTGCTCGTGGTTTTATTTTCACAGGTAATTGGACTTCAGATCTGGAGGCAGTGGCAACACAAATGATCAAGCCTCTATTCTAAGTTCCACCTTTAAATTTCTTATTCAACATTTATTCAGTGACTAAATCTTAAAATCAACTTTGAAATATATACTTTAATGATTTTATATTGAATTGTTATATTCAAAATATGCTCAATGTGTATATGACAGACAGTTGTTCCAGAGCACTCCATCATGGGTCACAGGAGGTGGCTGTGCTTGTGAAGCTGCTCAGGACCCAGTGTACTACAGGGTGACCTGTTGCTCCAGGAGATAGTAAGGTGGTCACTTCAAATGTGATCTTAGGACTTTCTGTATTGCTGTCGTGTGCATGGGTTTGGTGACCAAATAGGAGTGTATTGATACGATCCATCTTTTGCTGATTGTTTAGCATCATCATCTTCCTCACCTGCAGCCTATCAAATCCACAGTTGTGGATCTTTTGAAGATGGGATTTCTCCTGGACTGTACATACCCAATCAGATTTTAGACAGCCTTATTAATTATAGGGATTGAAGGGGAAAAAAAAAAAGAAACAAACACACAAAAAAAACCTGTAAAAAAAGCTAAATCCAAACAAACAAAGCAAAAAACCACACCAAAACAAACAACAACAAAAAATCCCAAACCACAACAAAACCACAAAAAGATTGCTATAGATTCTCTATTCTCTAGTAGTAGTCCATCCTCTTGGACTGTAAGATCATTACCTACTATCTCTCCCTGCTGTGTTTGTGTGGTTCAGTTTTAAATACACTTGCTGTGTAGAAATGGAGAACATTGGCAGGACACTATCCAGCTTTTTTTTTTTGCATGTGATGCACATCTCCATTTTTTTTTTTAATTATATATGAATTGGAAGAAATATTTTTCTACTGTGTTTTTAATAATTTTTATTTGCTGAACTTTTCAGAGCATGATAATCTTTGTAATTTCAGAGATTGAAGTCCAGTTTTGACCAAATGCTTTTCACTACTAAAAACTGTATGAGTCCATTGCTGAGCAATACTACTCATTTTGCATATGATCAATGAGAAAACCAAAATAAATACCAAAATGATCAGTAAACTAATACGTTTTGTTGATGTTTTAAAACATGCACTTATTGTTTATTTTAGTAAACACATCAAGAATTCTAATGCATGTTGCAAGAGTTTAATTGAAATGCCCAAAGCTCTCAATTTGAATAAGCAGATTTAATGAACCTTGTTCTAAAGCATTATCAAAAATCAAAAAGACAAAAGAGGGTACTTGTCTCTGAATTTGAATTTACATATATAAATCTTTGAAGGATTACCATAAGGCCCAGTAACACCAAAAAATGGTACCAGCAGTTAGTCCTGAACACTTGCCATGCAACAGTGTTTTCCAGAGTGTAGTAATGATTCCTAAAAGTCACAGGGTGTTTCCTTGCTTTCTGCTTTTTGCAAGGGTAATTTATGAGTTTACAAGTTCCTTCCCAAACTCCATAAATGCTCTGACAGTTCCCCAGATGGACTATATCCAAGTTGGTATAAAATAGTTTTCATTGCAGCTGGGCCTTCTAATTCATCCTGAGCTAGGTATAGGACTTCTTGTTCCTTTTGTCTTTATTTAGATTTGTTACCTCTCTAGAAACACTGCACTGTGGTAATTGGTACTGCCTTCCCCTCAAACACCTGAAAGCCAAAGTTCTATTTAGAAAGACTTAAGCAGAAGCTTTTAGTTTTAGGAAGGGGAAGCGAGGACAAATACAAAACTTGGTCTTTAAACGTGCTTAGCAGGTCACCTGCTGAATCCATACTGTGTAGCATTCCTGAAATGGATTCCAGCAGGTACTACTCTGGCTCCACGTGTCAGTACTGCTGTCAATTCTGATTTAGTGCTGCCACAAACTGGTGGTTGTGTTTGGAAGCAGCTGGTGATTCTTCTTTTGTGTGGAGTGGTTCCTCCTTGCCCTGAACATGAGCATGATGGGCCAGTTCCATTCCCCACCAGCTGAACTTGTCCTTCTGTGTGGAATTCATACCTTCCCACACAGTGTTAGCCAAGATGCATACATACATTTCAGAAGTGATCTCTGGTGTGCTGGTAGCTCTTCTAGAAAGAGATGAAACGGGCTCTAATGTTAACACTGATGACAGACCCAGTAACACAGTCACTTTGTTTAAACAAGCCCATGAAAAAGTGTTTCCCTTACTAACAGCTTTTTTGGTGTTACAAACTTCCACTTGCATAATGTACAGTTCCCTGGAGATTGTGCAGACCTAAGTAGAAGGAAATGCTGCCTCTTGGTTGTGTATACTTGCTTTTTACAGCAAAGCACATCCATAGGGAAGATGTGTTGTTGAGCAGTTAGGTAGTCTCTTGAAAGGATTCTCGTTCTTCCTATTTGGTTCAGATGTGCATAGATCTTGAATGCTTTTATCCCAAGTTTTATAGATCTAATAATCTGTTTACTAGCTTTGGGGCTTAAATGCTAGTCACAGTAAGGAAATCTGTTACAAATAATGGTTTGGAGTGCAGAAAGAAACATTGAAGAGTAAAGATGAAAATTTTCTTGCAGTTGGGTATCATTAAAATAATTTAAAATATGTATTAAAAGGTAACTTTCCTAAATTGTTCCTAAGGACCCTAAGTGATCTGATCTTCTTAAGGCACTGAAGTTACAACATTTTGTTTCAAAGTGCATAAGAACTGTTATTTGATCAATAAATTTAAAAAGAAATGTATTCTACTTTCATAACTAGATTTTTAGCTTTCTGATTCAAGCACTTGTGCTAACAAAAAGCTTAAACCTGCAAAGCTTGAACAGTCACCTTTTTGCCACCCTTGGATATCTTGGACTGATATTTTACCCGAAACCACGTTTGGTTTTTTGTTTAGCTGTTTTGTTGTTTTTATTTAGTTTAGGGTCTTGGTTGGTTGGTTGGTTTTGCTTTTCAAGTGCACTGTGAACTTAGTAAGTAACAAGTGTTTGGGCATTAAGGATGCTGATGAGCAACATATTTAGGAAGAAGATATTAAAAGTTGTGCTGTGATTAAAAGAAATACTGAAAGATAACCCAGATCCTTGCTATGGGAATATAAGGGTGTAAAACATTCCTAAATAAAGTTTTTAAGTATATAACAAGTTCAGAAGGGCTGTGAACAATTCCGTTGATGTAATTGACAAAAGTGTTATTTCAATAATCAGAAACAGTGAATTTTGGAAGTTTACCAACAGTGGCATTGTTACTCATATTTGTTTGATATATAGTGTGCAATTTAAGTAGCTCTTAAAAAAAAAAATAATGCAAAAAATCTTGCTTCAGTACTTCATTAAATCTTTTCAAATATGCATTCAAATATTTGAGACATCAAAATGATCATACGTTGAACAGTTAGAGATTAATGCGGTAGCTATTGTCTCTGCTCTCTTGCTACTGTGAAAAAAAAATAGAAACTTTTTAGAGGAATATTCTATATAATGCATTATTTGCTAGGAATTTTTGTAGTCAGCAAATCCATGTAAGCAGGAACATATATTTTGTGCTTTTCCATCATTTTAATATGTAAGTCGTATGCGTCTGATAATCTTAATGTTCTTATCTGCATTTAACAGCATTTAGAAATCTTCCTTAATATTGTTGACAGCTGAAATATCTTTCAGTAGTCGTCTTCTTCCCCCTTCTCAAAAATTTCCTGAGAAAACTGAAGATTTGCAATGAATCTATCTTATTTTGCTGTGCAGTTCTAAAGTATTCTGATGAGGCTGGGTAAGCTGCTGTGGCCTTTGGGGAGAGACACATCAAATACAGGCAGACAGCTCCTGTGTCTGGTAACAAAGACTGAGGAGGTCAGAACTATCCCAACAGGCCTGAGCAGGTCAGTCAGAGGCAAATGTTGAAAATAAAATTTGGTGGGGAGGGGACGAAGGGGCCTGGGTCAAGTCCTGTTCAAAAAGTCAGCTTTGTCAAAAGCTTTAGTCACATTCTTACCTACAGGCAACCTCTGCTGATCCCAACTCATTAATCGAACTGGAGAGCCGTCTTGACCCTGGCTCCTTCCCTTTGAAGTGTGGTGTCCTCTGCAGCATGAGGAAATAATTTGCTGCCTGATTCAATGAGCCATCAGTAGAGCCAGCAGACCTAATGACATGTGAGAATATTAACCTCCTACCACGAAGAGCTGTGAATCTTGAGAGGCAGTCTATAATTCACCCAGCACTCCTGAGCCTTCCCTTTCTGTCTGATTCTTGCACTTACTTTCTCACTCGCAGGGAGAGAGAGAGAGGAGAGACCCTCTTGTCGTAAAACTTTATTTCCTTCAGTGGTGGGAGCCTTACTGAGCTGCTTGATAATGAGTTACTTCCCTCTTGCAGTTGGAGAAAATTTATACTGAAAATGAGACATCTGTCTTGCATGTAATCTTTTCTCTTTAAAATATGACCCAGGCTACATTACTGACATTAAGAGGGTGGTAACATTAATACCCAAGTGAGGCTATTTTGTGTTTCCTTATATTACTTTTCAGCATCAAAGGTAAAAAAGTAAAAACAAGAAAACAAACGTGCATAACAATGATGTTATTCTGTGTAATGTGTTTTTGAGTTGCCTTCAGTCAAGAGAACCTTTCTGCAATCCCCTTCTTCCCTCATTTGTTTTCATCTTCCTTAAAGGAAAAACCAGTTCTGCCTGACAACGTGTGTTATATCCACACGCAGAAATATGTTCTTGCCCTTTGATTCTTAACAAAGAATTAAATTGTTGATCCAATCCTGCTGTGTTAGAAGTTGGGGCTGGTTTTTCTCCTGTTGGCTCCTTTAGAGCTTTCAGTCACAGATGCAGGTGTCAACATCTGGTAAGCTTCATAGAGTGAGCCACTGTCATTCCTGTGACTAAATCATGAGGAAGGAAAAGCAAAAATGTCCCTATATGTATATGCTACTCACGGTGAAAATGGTGGTGATTACCAGACTTTACACTGTTATATACCCATATAAGGTAAAATACTGGAAGAGTTTTGGTTTTAATGTCTTTTCATAGTGCTGATTGGTGCTGCAGAAGGGCAGAGCTTAGAGGTTATGGGTACAGATGGGAAACAGTATTCAACATAGCAAATCCCAGACCAAAGTAAATGTTGCTGGTTTCTTATTCTTGTCAGTTCTAGAAAGATTTTGGAGGGATTTTTTTTGCTGTAAGTGGACTGGCAAATTTATCATGGTTGGTGGAGACATAGCTTGCAAAACCCAATGAATTTTGGATTATTTTGATTCTAAGGAGTAGTGGGTAGAACTATTGGAATGCTGGATACCAACCATGCAGAGGGGATAAAGGGAGGTGAGGGAGACAAAGCAGGGTAGGTAGCAAAAGGAAATACCAGGTGGCAGTTATATTCTGTGTAACAAGTATTACAGGGTCTGAGATATGTGCATATGTAGATCCCTGTGATTTGAAGTTGTTAAAAAGATCTTTTTAACATCCAGGGATTTCATTGTTATGACCATTAACAATTCTCTGCTATCACGCTTGAGCAGTCTATTAGTCCTTCTCACCTCTTCTAGCTGGTCACAAAGGCCAGTCCCCTTGCCTCTTTCTGCTTCATCTTTTTTATTAAGTTTATTAAAACTAGTCAGATTATACTTTCTTATAGCACAGGCTGTGCTTGGTCCATTCATTATGGTTTCTTATCTTGGCAGGCAATCTGAATTGAACGGCAGCTAGTCCATTATGCACATATGAAGCCCATCACTCCTCCAGCAATGGCCAATTCATCAAACATTTATCTTTTGCCCTCTGAGCTGTGCGTCAATTTGCTTGTCAATCCTCAGCCTTGGTTGTTGCGGAAGATGGGAGAAAAATTACTTTTCTTTCCCCCTTTCTCACTGAACTCTAGTAGTGAAAATGGACTTTACTCGGTCTACAGGCTTGTTACTCCCCCCTTTGTGCAAAAAGGGGAGGGCTCAGGTTACTCTCTGAATTGCAGAGTGACAGATTGATCCAAGATACAGTAAAGCTTTCATTTTGGCACTGCCTTTGCACTTGAATTTGCTCATATTTCCATTATAATGCTGTTTTTTAGAGAGTTCATAAATAGGTGCTCAACTTGGCACATGAAGCTGAGAGAAGCTTTTAAGAATAAATACATTATAGGGTTTTAGGGGTTTTTTTTAATTTTTTTTTTTTTTTTTTTTAACAGGCTTGTTCTTTTGCTGTTTGTAACCACTAATACTTCCTTGAATTCTTTCAAGTTCAGGAAATGGCAGTTTGCATGTTTAAAAAAAAAAAAGCCAGTTGTTTCACTAGGGCTGAATGTTCCATCATCAATATCATTGAGAGAGATGTTGAACAGGACCAGACCCAGCACTGATCCCTGGGGGACTCCACTAGTTCATGCTCTCCAGCAGGACCTGGCACCATTGACTCTTGTCCAACCAGTTCTTGATCCATTTTACTATCTGCTCTTCTTCTCCCCAAGGATGTTGTATATCAGAGTAGTCAAGCATGACTTCCCCTTGGTAAATCAAACAGAATAACAGTTTGCAATTCTGTTAAATGATACTTGTTTGACCAATAGATGACTAAGAATTCCTTTTCTGATCCATTTTGTATACATATAACCTGTTTTATATGGCTTATATGAAAACTGCCTTGGCACAGGCTGTAGTATTAGACTGATAATCATTTTATTTAAATTTACACGAAATTGTAACAGTAATATCATATAAAATCTTGGCATCTCTAATCCTAAAGATGCAATATAGAAACTTAAGCAAAAAGAAGCCTAACATGAAGGATAAAGCTTGAGCTGTATTAATGGGATCTCCTCTTGAGTAGAGCTGCTATTAAATATACATAGTGAAATCTGAGACGTTAAGAGGTTCATTAGGAGAGAAAAGGAACCCCAGTCAGTCTGGGTGCTTCATAGTAGAGTTAGGCCAGGAAAATAAATTACTTTTTTTTTTTTTTTTTACATAGAATCATAGAATGTTTAGGTGAAGACTCTGGGTTTTTATGAATCCCCACCATTTTAATGTGCTTTTATATATCTCTAGTTTGTGATTGTTTGCCAGATGTTTTAATCTGTTTTGTTTGGGGTTTTTTTTTGGCAATAAATTGTCCCACATAGTCTTGTATGCTTTCAGTGCATAAGAAAAGGGGAAGAGCAAAGGATGGATATTCATCTTGTTTTACGTCTGGAAGTTAAGTGTGATCTTTATATGTAAAGGCTCAGAAACTAATTGTAGATAAAGTTCACAACACAGATCTTTTCTTGCCAGGTATTTAATGATTCTACTTGTTCTTTTCTTTCCATGGTCTCTTTGGCAGACCATAATCACAGGCTGGCCTTAAGTTTTATTCAAAGAGCTGCTTCCAGATATTTTCTGACAATGGAAAGCTGGAAACAGATTGACTGGAATCAATGTAAAATGCTACCTCTTGATAGCCTGCAAAAGCTGACATTCCCTCTGATACTAGAATAAAAAAAAAATACAAGCATTTAATGTTTTGAAAACATTGGTAACCTTGTTCTTCAATGAATAGAATTTTGAAATTTGAAATTCTGGAAGTTCTTTGCTTTCTCTGTGGTGTGTTTTTTTCCCACACCCCCCAATGCTTTGGTCCAGAAGTTGTGTCAAAATTGTCCATTAGATACTGTTTTGGACAGATTATAATGCAGAAAACTTAGTAGAAAGACAGAGTAGGAATGCAGAAAAGAAAAGCTATTGAAGCATAATAGTGTAGAAGTCATTTTTTGATGCTTTACTTGTAGTCCCTCAGCCATCAGTGTGCAGGAAACACATAAACCTTTGATTTGTAGTGTCTGTGTGATTATAACAGCCAGAGTCTTGTGTTGTGTTTTGGTTTATTTTTTTTTTTAACTGAAATTTGAAGTGAATTCTAGACACTCTGTTTTCTTGAAAAGGGGTTATTTATTTTTCTGTACTCACAGATGAGAGGTGTGTTTAGAGCAGAACCCCCCAAGGCAGGTTTGAGAGGAGAATTCTGACAGAGGCCTCAGCCTGAGGGAGCTTGCACAGAAGATTCACCCAAGCCCTTCTACCATCAGAACAGCATTGGAAATGGCTTGGGTTTTCCCCCGTATTTGTATGCTAGATTTCACATTAAATGGAATTTACAATTGAACTGGGATCAAAGCAAGAAAACCTCACGTGGCGTTTTGTGTTCCCAGGGAATTTAGCAAAATCCTAAACATGTCTGTCTTACGTGTTTTTATATATATATACATGTTTGATTTTTTATTGCTCTTTGTTTTGTTTTGGTGAGGTTAAGTCAAAGGATTAGAAGTCAGGAGCTCTGGGTTTTATTTCTTGCCTCTTAGAAAATTGCTGGAGGTCACCTTTCGTTAGTCACTTAACCTCTCTGCTTTCCTACAAAATGGATTTTTAAACTCAGCAGGTTTTTGAGGAGTAATTCATTAATGTTTTTTAAAAAATGCTCCGTGCCCCTTGGCTGGCAGGTGCTGGAGAAATAGGAATTACACTTCTTTAAATACTGAAATGATCTAGTAGGAGAGTTCTCATGTTGATTCTGCACTCCTGTAATCTGTTAAAACATAAAAAGCAAGAAAAAGAGGTATTTTTAAAAGCTCTTGTTTTGTAACAGCTCTGCCTTTAACTTCTGCTAATGGCTATCTCTTGTCAACAGAGTGCAAATCAATTTCAAGGCTAAAGCCAAACTCTCTCATTTACATATTGTTAACTGCTCTCTCTTTTCCTGTTAAACAGGAGGAAAAAGTCATTAGATATGAGGCAGCTGTCTTATTAATGGAAGGGTGGGAGAAAATGTGAGGAACACTTCTTTTTCAGCATGCACTTCTGAACAGCTTGTTCTGCCAGACAAGGACAACTGCAGAGTACCAAGGTTTGTCCTTTGCTTGAGAGATTTCTGCTACTTTAATTTCAACAATTTCATGTTCTGATTTTCAAATGCTACCAAAATGAAGAGCTGCTCTTTACTTTCATTGTAACCACATCCCTGTCAGGCCAGAGCGACCAAATGAAATAGCCCAGTTGACAATTGCCATGCATACATGTAGAGAAAAAAATATCTCTGCCATGACATTCTTTTATGATTAAAACTTTGCTACAGACCATGAATCAATTATGAAAAAGAAAGCTGGAAGGAATCATACTGATTAGGCAAAGGACTTGGACAAAATGACATTTCAGAAACCTTTCTCTTTTAAAGGATTATTTACTGTCTGCTTATAGAACATCTTAAGTCGTTTTGCAGAGGGAGTCAGTTCCCTGTTTAGTGCAATGTTTTTGTAAGCTAATGAGGGCAAAGCGTGAGCCATAGGCAATGATGCTGTGATATTAGCTGTGACAGGGAGCTTGATCATAATTATCTTAACGAGGATAGGGTTAATTACAGTGGAAATTTAAAGTTTTTTCTGTTTGAATGAAGCGGTGCTGAATAGGTTGTGATGTTTTGTCGGTTTGATGTAACTTTGGAAATTGCAATGGAAATCTCTTGGCAGCGTTTGCTCTCCTTTGGGAGCAGAGTGTGAGCCCTGCAATGAGGTAACTGAGATGGTACCTGTGGGTGAGATAATGGGCAGCTTTCATGGCTTTCGTGCAGGGAAAAGCAACCTGCAGCACACCTTAGTTCTGTTTATTAGCCTTTGGAAACCAGGGAAAACAACTCCTTGCCACTGCCCCCTCAGTGCTGGTGGTGGTGTGATGCTAAGACTTGTGTGTTTCTTTTAATATAGCAAAATGGGGAGGGATTTTTATGCTGCCAAGTAAGAAAACAGCACAATTAATTTTAGACTGATGCTTGTTCTTGGGGGATTTCCCCCTTTTTATACTCATCTCTTGATGTTTGCGTGCATCTTGCTGGGCTGTGTTTGTATATGCATTCCTCTCCTCTTTTGTAATGGGCTCAGAAGGAAATACTTGGATTACATTAATATCCCACCCCCATTAAAAATAAAAATGCTGGTATTTTGTACTGATTTCTCCCTCAGCTTCTCGAAAATGTTTTTCTACACTAATTAACGATTGCAATCCTTTCTTACACCCCATCTGCAGATGGGAAATTAAGGCACATAGAAGTTAGGGGACTTGCTGAAATTTGTATCATAAAACGTGTTGTGTGGATTGTACTTAAAACTTATATAAGGAAATACTGCCCAGAAGTTGTACTCCAGAATATAAAATAAATACTTCTGGGCAGTATTTCCTTATATATTGTTGCCTGGAATTTTGTAGCTAGTATCATTTAATGATAGGAAAGATATTAAATACATTTAATATATTTTTTTCCTTTTTTTTTTTTCCTTTACCAGCTCTCTTAGCAATTTTAGTTTAGTGTCAGTTTTTTCTTCTGTTTAACATGAAAAAAAAAGAATTCTGTGACTAGCAAAATAACATAAGGATGTAGATTTATGCTAATGGCTACACCCTCTGTCTGTACTGTAGCAACCCCTCCCATCCTCCTGGACTCTGAATTTAGGTGATTAAATCACCAAGTGCACACTGCTCTGATGACATGAAAACAACAATTAATAAGCAACCCCCTGTGTAACACGGCTCCTTTTTAACTGAGCAGCTAATAACATTACATGGCAAAAATTCTCAAAACCAGACAGGTGTAAGGAGATTTGCACACAATTTTCTCTGCCTATCTATGAAACTAGTACCCTTGTGTTCAGCCCAGGCTTGTGAAAGAAAAGCTGTTTCAATAGGCAACTCCCTCTAGTGTTTTAAGGCCTTTTGTCCCACTTCATGGCTTGTCAATTTGTTTTATGCCTCCCCTGCAGCAGTTTTGGATATGGGCTTTCTTCTCCTTGCCAGTTGCCAACCATTTGCTGATTCTCATGATAAGAGTATTATATTTGCATAACATAACTCAGGAACAATGTGTATTTTGATGCTGACACTGACCAGAGCCCAAGCAATGTTTTTTCACAAAGGGCCTATTAACATCCCAGAAGGCTCTGTGGTGTTGACAAGGAGGTGGCCTTCACTGAACTTCTTTGGCAAGTCCAAGTCTTACTTTGAAAAGTGAGGTTTGGACCTAATCCACTATTTATATAATAAAGAGTATTTAAGGAGAATTTGCTAAACAAGGTTTGTCAAATAAACTGAAATGAAAACTCATAACAGCTTGATAAACTCACTGCTACTTCCTCTGGGTTATTTTGCCTTTTAAAGGTACTTGGGGGAAAGCACCCTCTGCCGTGTTTTCTGACCCCTCTTCTGCTTGGCTTTGGCAAACCCAAGTCTGTGGCGACCCTTGCAGAAAGAGCTGGCTGCAGTGTGCTGCACACCTCTGAACTGTGTGCAGGTTATGCAGCCTCACTTGAGTTTTTCCAAAGCAAGGGCAAAAGGTGCAACTGTTACTCTAGTGGTTGTTTTAGTATGATTTTTATAAGACAGGTTTTTTTCTTGTTTTTGTTGGACAGAAGAATGTTAAATTGTCTAATCTGAAAACCATATATTTTCTATCGATATTTGTATTTTCCTCTGGTAGTTGTGCCTGTAGAACTCTAACAGGGACCCGGGCTGTGTTTTGATCTTTGCCAAAAAACCCGAGAGGAGGGCGAGGAAATCCCTTCAGTATAAATGTCATTGGAAAGGGAATAAATAGCACAGACTGCATCTCTCGTATTCATCACCTTTTCTAAAGCAGCCAGGAGATACAGTGATGATCTTCCCACTGGTAGGCATAGTAGATCAGCTGTCAAGTCATGCAACCTCAGCATATCTTTAGGTGTCTGGTAGGTGAATGAGCTGTGAATGCGTGCCTGTGCGTATGCTCCCTATACCATGTGTCTTAGTTGATTAATGTGTGGGTTAGCTTTTTTTTTTCTCCTCTTGGAATGTGCAAGCATTAGGAGTCAAGTTTAGAATAAACGCCTTAACAAGGTACCAGAGTCGTCTTTTTCTGTTTTGTTTTGGTGAGGTTTTTTGTTTTTATTTCCCCCCCTCCCTGTACTTTACCATCAGAGGAATCAATACCTGCAGAATCTTGTTTATTTACAAGTCATCATCTTCACTTCCCTGTTGTGAAATGCTCCTTTTTAAAGCTGCTCTTTGCAGTCTGACCCCGTGGCTTGACAGTGGGATAGTAAGTTCTGAAAAGAAAGCAAATGCCTTTTCTGTCTGGAGTAATTATGCATTTTATTTTGTAGAGAACGTTTGATTTTGTTTGTGGGGACTAAGTAGCAAATTAAGTGGTTAATAAAAAGGAAAAAAAAAATCCTTACTCAGTTTCCTATTATTGCATGTAAGGTAACTGCTAAGAAATGATACTTGAAGTTGTATTTATTATTGTTAGTGGGGTATGATATTTCTTGGCAGAAATGATGGATGACAACTTAAATTTGTGTCCAGGGAATGAAGGTGAACTGTGACAGAGTTATTTATCTTGGGAATGGAGGTTAGGGTCAGGCGAGGCTGGGTGCCTGAAGGCACAAGACATTGACAAATTCATCCTGCAGGCCCTATATCTGAAGCCTTTTGTTTTGGATCCTGGCTACTCACTAAGTGACCCCCATCCTTCATCCTGCCAGCATGTGAAGGATGTGTTGCAGTGCCAGCACTCCCCTTGCCACTAATGCTTGTCATTCACTCTTCTGACAAGCCCAAACCAAAACTATTCCCACTTCTGAAAGGGAAGGTTAAAATATTTATTTCAGCTCATAATGGCCTCCCTGATTTAGTGGAGTATCATTTTTCCTGTTGCTTTTGTCGTTTGCAGGTCACTAGAAGGACTGAAAACATTCAGTTACTTGGAAGAGCTGATCTTGGACAACAACCTCCTCGGAAATGACCTTCTGTTACCCAGGTTACCCCACCTCCATACCTTAACTCTCAACAAGAACCAAATATCCTTTCAAAGAAATACCTGCAAAATGTCAAATGAGTTTTATGTGTCAGCCAAATTAAAGGATGTGAAATACTGTTCATGTGCAGACAAAGCATTCTCTCGTTTGGCACCTGGAATACTTCATAGTAATTTATTATAGGTCATTCATAAATGAAACGCACCATTATATCTTCCTGTTGCTCCATTTTAGTAAGAGATCTAAGTTATGACTCTGAAGAAATCTTTCTAATAGATAGAGAAAGAAAATAATGTCAGGGCTAGCAGTGTGCAGCAGTTCCTGTGGTTGCTTGGGGTTCTGTTGCAGGCTGACCTCTAGTGGTTTAGAGGGTGCAGTGAAACTCTCTCAGGTTTTTATACTTTAAATAGCTCTTAAAACTTCCAAGGAAAAGAAAATAAAGCTCCACAACAGCAAACAACAAAACCAAAACAACCAAGTAATGTAATACCTTTCTTTTTTAATGAGCTGGCAATATGCATACTTGTGCAACCAGAGCTTTAAAAAGCAAGTCACTCTTCTCAGGAGTTTCAGCTCTGTATAAATTCATAAGAAGTGCTGCCCAAATCAAGATTTTTATCCATGTAAATGCTTTTATATATTGTTAAGTCCGTTCATAACCAGTCAGTCACTTGTCTGTATTCCTAAAGTTAGCTCCTGCTTAAGGTTATTCAGAATATTTCAGCATGTGCCCAAGTACTCTGCTGAATCAGAGTCCCTAGTCTGTAGTCTGATAGCTAATAATCTGTAAAAGTTAATTATCTGAAAGGGCTGGGCATAGACTTGATTCTGAAATAACTTCACCATACTTTGACCCTTCTGGAGATTTTGGTTTGATGAAAGTGAAGAGCGATCCAATTGTGGCCAAAAGGGCAGCTGAGGCCTGCAGAATCTTAGAGCACAGACCATGAAAGCCCTCCCCTTGTAATTCCAGCATGAGGACAAGGCTGCTCAACTGCAGGCTTTTATTACAGGCAATGTAAACAGAGAGCAATTTACCTCCTACTAAAGCAAAATCCTCCTACTGAGGAGAATAAAAATAACTGCAGATTCTACGATTTCTGCACTTATTTTTGACTCTATAAATAAATAAAAATCAGCAGAGTAACTTTTATTTGTGGAATAAAAGCTCTGGAAATTTGCCATGAATGTCTCTTGAGCAGTAGCAATCATTACTCTACTAGTTATTTGGCTGGATTTCTGTTTGATGACAGGATTCCGTGGGTTGGATTTGAGGCTTTATTCTTTGCTGTCACAGTAAAGTCTGAACTGGGCATGCTTTGAGGATGAATGTACAAGAATATTTTTGCTGATGATGTGGGTGGTGCTGTGTCTGGTGCAGCATACCTCCTTCTACAAAGCATGAAATGTAAATTTGGCCACAGGATCCAAAAGCATGTGAATGTATTTGTCCTTTGGGAGGGTGTCAAGGTGGAGCTTTGCACTTACCAAAAGAAAGGCAGGTGTAGTAAATAAGAGCTCAGTGAACAAAATCAGAGTGGGGGGAAAAAAAGAGATCCTGTCAGTAATATTCTTTAAAGAGTTTCTATTGGTCTCACAGATGCACACTTAAAAAATTATTTTCAAGTGACTAAGCTCTTAAAGCCAATAATAACAGGGTAATGGAGAATTTGACCTCTTCTCTGATTCTTTTAATTCATTCTTTAAAATAAGAATTTAGAACTTTGAGAGTATTGAGCTACCCATGTATACTTTTGCCCTTGTCCCAGCAATAATTTATTAGAGGAGTTGCAGAATTGCTCTAAATAGACACCAAATGTGTACAAACTGTCCAGAAAAGAACAAATAACTACTGTCCACCATTAGCACTGGGAGTGCTGGTCTCTTGTAGGGAAGACACTGCCTTCTTGAGAAGTGTGGAGACCTTCCAGATTCCTCTCTTCGATGTGGATAGAATATTTGAAAAAGGTTTCTCTTGAATTTGGATCGCTTCTTGAATGAACAATTTAGCTACAGAACTATTTGCAAACAGTTGAAATAAAAATGCACATGTAGTAGACTAATGAAATACATTAAAGGACAAATTGTTTAGTATATGACAGTAGCACTACAGAAAGGACATTAGTAAGCCAAGGATATTGATCTGAAATACATGTATTACCATGTTTACATAAATATGTATGTATGGAGAGAAAGAGAGAGAGGAAGGGAGAGGTGAAAACAAACAAAGCCAATCTGAACCCTGTGAAAATTTGAGTAACATGTAAACTAGAAAAGTCCCATGAGAGCTTTCCTGGGTGTCTTTTAATATTACTATACTCGTTGCTGTTTCTCTACTTTTATTTTGATTTCCTTTGATCCAATAAGTGAACCTTTTATATGGTTCACTTAATGTGTGGCATTGTGCATTTACCCCCCCAACATGATGTCTGGTTGCACTGTACAAATATGAAAGCTTATCACTAAATCAGGTAAATACCTAGAAGAATCATATAGTATTATTTTTCTTCAAATAAAAGTTGCATATTTCAGTTAGCCACGCTACTACCAGTTTTTCTCCTAGAAGTGTAAGAAGCAAATTTGAATAATCAGTATTTTAAAAAGTGTTTCAACTTTTCTGCAATGTGTAATCTGTTAAAAATATATTATAATTCAGCCCATATAGCTGAAATACCTAGAGGATAGATATCAACATGGTGCAGGTTGAATTACATGTCTCCAACATGTCCTTATTTTGTGTGTATAGTATGTTCATGGTTACAAAAGCCTCATATACTTTGGTAAATCTCGCATCTTAGTCTATCAGACACAATGGGTGGCAGAAAGCAGTTCAGACTAAGATGAATGGGTGATAAGTTGGTTTTGGAGGACTCATGGCTGCAGTCACTTGTGCTTCATGGGAAGCCTCATTCCTCTTTATAAGCATGTTCACTAGATACTAATAATCAGTCAGGAAGTTTATAAATAGATTGATTCCTCTTTGTGTGTTATAGCAGTGGGAAGTTTTGTGGTTTTTTCATTGTGCTGATCATGGTTGATGTTACAGTGGGACTAGACTTTTTTTTTTTCCTTTTTTTTACATTTCAATCTTTGTTTGTCAAATATATGTACCTATATGCTGAAAATCAGGTGGTGTTCACTGCCTCACTTCAAAACAGACAAATCTGGTAACGAAGCAGGTTTGTGATTCCCCAAAGTAAAAGCCCTCTTCCTTTATGTAGTCCACTGAGCCATTTAACTTATGTTCTAAATACTTGTGAAGAACTGATAACAAAATTGATTTAGAATAAAGGTGTTGAATGTGGGTATAGAATGCAGACATTAGATATCACTTAACCTATCACTTATCATAGGTTCTGAACGATGTAGAGGAAAACCACAGTATTTCACACCACAGAGTGGGAAATCTAGACCTGAGTAGAATGCCCATAACAGTCTCTGAATTAATTAGGGCAAGAGGAATTATCAGTGTGGCTCAGATGGAAGCATTATGTGCTCCTGAGTCTTTGGAAACAGCATGGATTGAGCATGTCAATGTACCAGTAAGTGCTTCTGGTATCAAGTGTCTTCACAGATGTCTCATCATAATGTCTAACAGTTATGGATTTGTGTAGCCCTCAAACTGTAGATTGTAATTTATTTTGTCTTTGTGCTTGTTCCTACATTGTCCCGAAGCACTCAAAGACCTCGAAGTCCCAGTCTGACCAGAATCTCATTATGTTAAGTGCTGAGGACTTGATGTTTAGATTATGTTAAAAGTCATAGTCTCCTATTATGCACAGATCCCTATCTCCAGTAAACAAAGATCTAAGCTGAACTGGTACAGCAATCTTCCTGCATATAATTCTGAGCTCTCCAACTGTGGGTTTGTAAGAGAACTGCTGTACCTGATGAGACAAAAATCTTTCCATGGACTTTCTGAAATACCCTTAAAAGCACCGGTGAGTTGAGCTACACAGAAAAACTCATGCTGCTCCCATAGTCAGAAAGAGATCTTTTTTTTCCAAGTATTCAGTATGCAGGAAGCTCTCTATGAGATGTATGGACTTAGTTAATTACCACCTGTGCTGTAGCTTTTCTTTCTTAAGCAAAGTGGTTTTAAAGTCAGTGAACAAGGCCTTATCTCAAGGCCCTATCTCCCTACCAGCTAGGGTTCAGGCCAGAACGTGGCATACAAATGACTACGTGTGACATCCTATTCCACACAGAAAAGGGGAAGATGTATCCCTGCATATTGCAAGCTATTTCTGTGGTTATCCAACCTTGAAGACCTAGCACATTCTAATGGAAAAGCATTCAGGTGGCAAAGATCTTTTCACACTGCATTCAGGGGAGAATTGGTAACTTCTGCTTCAAGGCTATTTGCCTGTGGAATAGCTTGTGATTGCTACATCGTGTTTGTGATAAATTTAATTGAGGCAAATGTTTCAAATGGGAATAAATACAGGTACCTTGCTCATTTGTGACTCTGGTAGAAGTGCTATCCAGCTGTTTTAGTATTAGGTTGATTGTGACACCTGCATGACACGTGGTTGGTTGGCAGAAGACTTCACGTGACAGTTTTAGGTCTTTCTATGTGGTGGAATTCTGGAATTCTTTGTGGTGTTTCTGATACTCTCTGTGTACATGTTTAAAAAATATGCAAAGCTGATTGATCTTTATCTCTTGGCTTCCAAGAACTTTCCAAAGCTGTACTGACAGAAGGTCATTAACAGGAAAATCTCTTTCACAACTCTGTTGGGGAAGTAAAATGGCTAAATATTTGAAAAGACCAAGTACAAACTTTTTGAAAGAAAAGGGTGGAACAACTTGAAAAGCACCAAGAGAACAAGAGTGGTTACTTATACAATGTATTTGATTGTGTGGCTAGTGAAAAGAAATGCTGGCAGAGAAAAAGTGACAGAAAGAAACCCCAGATTCTATTGGATACCTCAATCTATATGCAAAACCTAATTGAGTGTGGGATAAGAAATGTATAGGTTCTTTTGTTTGGGTAGTTATATATTAGCATAGCATTTCTATTGAATTATATAGAAAAATTTAATTTAAAATCTGTTTGCAAAGAATGTGTTTCCCCATAAGTTTGACCAGTATTTGTCTCTGAAGAATAACCATGAATATGGTCATATCAGGAATACCAGTCTGAAGTTTGGGGATGACCAACATCAGTCAGTTCTCAGTACTTAAAGCACCTAGACCCTTGTTTTGCTCTCTAAAGGATTAATGTGATGTTTGTGACCTGGAAATACTCTAGAAGGAACCAGTGAAGGGACACCATTAAATTGACTCTTGAGAATACAGAGGTATGGAGTTCTGTATGACTCCAGCCAACCTCTCAGAGGTGCAGCAGAATGGTCTTCATGCTGACTGTCACAGGACATTGTTTAGCATCAAAATGGCTGTCCCTGCCCGTGAGGTTCTCCTAAAATTGACTAAGTGGCATTACACTATCCACTCAGAGTTTACAACTTTGACCTTGTTCAAATGCAGTGTTCCCTGGTGATGACTTGACCACACCAGTCCTTCCTTGGTACTGGTCTTTAATACTGTGGAACTAATCTCTGAAGCATTTGTAAGTGGTTGTAGTCCTGACTAGCACTAAAATTTTAATCCTGGCTGCAAGATTTTCTACAAAATAAACAAATGTTAGGAGCTTTCGTATTAATTCTTAGCCAAAAAGAGGAGATACGTCATTTACTTTGGGCTTTTATTTGTTCTTTTTTGACTTCTGAAGAACCTCAAATCCTATGGTATTGGGTGCCAGATACTGAGCGAAAATAGTCAATTTAGAAAGTAGTTATTTGTAGGATATTTTGGGCTGCATAAAAGTTGCAATAAATTATGTTGCTCTGCAGCTTAACTGGAGTACTGTAGTACCACAGTAGTATATTTTCTGTTATATATTCACCTGGTGACCAGAGACACTGACTTCAGGAAGATCTCTTCAGGGCTGTTGTTAGATAGTTTTAAATAAATCTTTTTTTCACTAGCACTGTCCATGAATTTAATTGAGGCTTTCATTTTTGGAGAGAGTGGAGCTGAAATTCATCTTACAAGTGGTACAGCAGGATTTTGCATCTCTTTTGCTCTGATTGCACCAATATGTCACTCGTCAGGCTGCAACCATAAACCATAAAAAAGAAATCTGGCAATAGAATTTTAGTCTTGCTTTTTATTTTCTCCCTCTCTATTTTCCTAGCATTGTTTTAGGAAGACTTTACACTTTTTTTGGCATCTTATAGTTTCAGTACTGTGATTAAAATAAGTATATGACATACTAATTAACTAAACAGTATATTAGAAGTGCATCATGACTTATTACTGATCTCTGAGAAACACTTAATCATGGTAATTTGGACATGATGTAATTTATTTTTTCCTACATCCTTTGCCAAGAATAACTGTGATGGCAGGTGGATGGAGATTATTGGAAAAATAATCTGTACTGGCTGTTTTGTATTTAAGAGGGATGAGAAAAGATAAAGTCCTAAAGAACAGAAATTGTAATTATCTAATTTGTGATAAAGTGCTGATTCTGACACAAAACAGGTGACTATCATAAGCCACGAGTTGGTTTGTTCTCAAGTGTTGCTGGTGTCCTGTTATTTTTGGGCTGTCCAAGCCTGAAAAGGTCTATGAATTTTAGTGATCTTCTATTTTTGAGATGATTGTCCAATTCTTGGGGTTTGTCTTATGTCTGTGTTTGTGTTGCAGCTGAAAATGAAATAATGTTAGGGTGTTTATTTATTTTAGTAGAGGGAGATGAGTATGTGATACCAAAGAAAATATCTGGGTAGTCTCACACAGAACTCCATGGTAAGTGGTTTGTGTGATTCCTGGTCATCCTTGTCTGAGATAACAGGAGTCAGAAAACATGTCATACTCCACATTCAGCAAAATGTTGAAGAGAAAAGCTTCTAAACCATAAAAAGCTCTACTGAATTGTCAAGGAAACAAATCTGCATGTTAACTCCATAGAAGATGCAAGAAGTTTGGGCTGTTTTGTTTTGTTTTATGGTATTTTGTTGTTTGTTTTTTTGGGGGGGGCGTGGGGGTGGTTTTTTGAGTTTAGTTTGGGTTTTTTCCCTCTTTTATAGGAAATGGTCAGATACAATCTAAGCCTTGCATAGCTAACCCTCTGTGTGTGATTGCTGTTATGGAAACAACTGTCCTTTGTAATAATAAACTATTTCAGGGAACCGTTTTGCAATTTAATCAGTCCTCCAAGAAATGAAGTGTTTCTCCTGACAGAGAGAGTGCCAGATTCAAACACTTTTCTAACAGGCTTAGGAAATTTTTAAAAAACCTTCACTTGAACATGTGTGGAAAACCCAGTTTTTGACCTTCCCATACTTTCTCAAAGAGCCATGAAAATGTTTATGTGCTTCAGGTCTAGATATGAGAAGACAAGTTAGCACCAACTTTTGATTGGGAACTCATCCCAGCTAAGAAACGAGATCTATATCATGGTGGTACAAAAACAAAACTTTTCTTAGAGTTTGGTTGATTACTTACTGGCACATAGCATTCCATAATGTGGCTTTGCCAAATTAAAAGTGAGCATTTATGCCTTAATTAACTCATAGGACAAAGTCTCACTTTTCTCATACATGCAAAATATTTGCATATGATTCCTCAAGCCTTATGGGACCAACCAGTACGTGTAGATACATAGATTTTAATATATTAAAATTAGTAATTGTCAGCATCTTCATGTGTGTTTGGAAATAAAATTCAGGATTACAAAAGGAAGACCACATTTATAACAATGAAGCTGCTCTTTTCATTCTGTATTGCTTCTGTTGCCCTTAAGATATTGAGGTGAAGAAATAAAGCAAATTCCATCAGCAAAAAATAACAAAGATAACAGAAACACATAAATCAAATATAAATAATAGCAACACAAGTGAACTGAGAATTTAAAACAATAGTTGCAGTCTCTAACAGCAGGAGTGGATAAAAACAGAGCAAAGAAATTCCCTTTAATGGATTTGAATAATTATTACTATTGTCTAAGTCAGTCTACTTTCAATAACTGCAAACTTTTTTCATGCATAAGCATGTCATTTCTTGAATAATTATGTCTCTTTCCATGTAAATTCAAGTAAGAATGTATAATTCAAGTCTTAGAGACTGTCACACTAACACTGATTTGTTTTATTTGATCGATCAACAGAGTGCAAATTGTTGAGTATTATTGTTTTGTTTAAAACTAAGCTGTGATTTCCATATTGCAGTGGTTTAAAAAATAGTAGTACCATCATTAGTTATGGTCAAAGGAAGTTAGTTAAGTTAAAAAGCCTCATAAGCATCAAAATCGAAGGCTATTTTAATGAAAAAAAAAATATGGTTTACAAGACTTCAAGTCTTCATATATAAAATACTTCCTACACTGAAGTCTTTAAGTTGTTAAGTTAGTGAAGCATTAATTCACATATACTAATAGAGTACTTATGAGTATGTTGCTGTGACACTCAAAGCATTTATATGCCGGGAGTGAAAGTGGGTTGTTGTGGTTTGACTTTTTTTTTTTTTAAACTCATTTTCCAGTGGACTGAATATATTAGTGATGAATGTGCTGTGAAACTAACTGTTTGTTTCCATGCTGGAAAAGTTTCATGGCTCCAGCAATTGCTAGCCATTTTACCACACAGCAATCCATCATTTTGTCAAAGTTTTAATGTTTTGTAGTGAACCACCTAGGAAAGAAAGGAGGAGAAAAGAATGACAAAACAAGCCAAATTCTTTCATTCCATGCCAAAAAACTGACTGAAGTTTATCCCTGTTTGCCCTTGGAACAATTAATGTGACATTTTCCTGAATGCCATACTAAATTTGATTGTCAGTTATTGAAATGTATGTTTAAATCAGCAGTGATGCAACTCTAAATGCTTTTTTCATTAATGTCATTTAATCCTTAACCTACAACCTTTGACACATAACAGAATTAGAAAGCCTTTTGGACCATTTGGCTGAAGTTGTGCCCTCCCTACAGTATCTCAGTTTGCTTGGAAACATGGCCTGCCCGAATGAACTGGTCTGCAAAGAAAAGGATGAAGATGACTACCAGAGGTACAGGTCAGTGTTTTCGCCTGTGGATATGTTAAGATCTGACAGTTTTGTCGTCTTATAAGAAAAATATTGCACTAAACCCAACTTGGAGTCTTAATGATCTGTTCTGGAAGCATTTTGTCTTATTCTGCCATGGGTATTTGAGTAACCCCATTTCAATGAGGTCACTGAAACCCTCTTTCAAGAAATATTTCAGTGCTGAACAGCTCTTGTTTGAGTTGAGCAGGTGTGGACAGGACTTCCAGTGCTCATACTTGCCTCCTTACAGCCTTTCCTTCTTAAAGGTTAAGGTAAGACATTTGCAGACACCAAAGGTGACAGTCAATAATATGTAAAAATAAATCCCTACACTCAGCCAGTTGCATTGTCTTCTGCTAACATTCAGTTACAGTGATGAGTTCCTTCTAGTACAGTTACAAGGGCACTATTAAAGGACACAGAAGAAAGGGTTCCTATATTGTGCTGCCTTACTCAGAGCAGTTAGAATTTAGATTCAAATAAAAAACCCCAAACTATCTCCATAATGTAATTTTAATGAGCTAGATTACACAAAAGGCCATCTGGAAATCAATATGGAAACCCGATAAAATACTCTATGTCCAACTGAATCAATGGAATTGTTACTAAAAATTACAAGGGTCGTTAAAATAAAATCAGAATATTTGTGGCACATGATGTCTGAATATATGTCCAAAGGTTACAGAATGTCTGCTGAAGTGACATAATTTTCATAGCTATAGGCTTTAAGGGAAATAAGCTGTTGATTATAAAAAAAAAAAAAGAAGTCAATGGATTTCTTTTGTCTTGCTCACCTCTGATACAAGTTTTCGGGCTCTGCGTGCTGGCATTTTTCACATTGGCTGAAAATGGCTGTCTGAGACAAGTCAGAGCCAAGCAGCACAGTTCACCATGCTGCTGACCTTGCAGAGCCTGAGCTTACTTTTTATTAGTAGATCACCCACAGTATTCAGAGCTTTATAATAAAACTCTGATTTTTATCTTAATCCACTCTCTGTTGTAGGAGTTACTAGAAAACAGTCCAAAGTGGTGGAGACTAAAAGCAGGTTTATTGGGAAGTGGCATGAATTCGATGCACCAGTTTATTGCTCATAAATGCTGTAGGTTGAAAAAGCCACAAAGCAGTCCTGGGTGTGCATATACTTTTTCTAGGTTATCATTAATCTAAAGATTTAACCTTCTAACAGTTCAGCTTTTGAATCCACCTTAGCTGTAGTATTTTGGTTTGCACCAAGTAGAGCAGCCTCGATTTAATAAAATATTTTCCCATTTCTTTCACACTAAAGTGGAAGGTATGCCTACTATCCAGCTTACAGGAGTCTAATAGTGCTGTCTCTATGTAAATTTATGTGACATTTGCACTAGAGAATTGCTTAAAAAATGAATGATATTTCTACAGTTTACTGTTCTTCACTTTAAGTATGTTTTCTGACAATATGTCTCCTATTAATCATTTAAGCAAAAGTAGTACGTTAAAGGAGCCATTCAGAGGCAAGAACCCATGGTTCATTTAGTGCTGTCTGAAAAAATTCTTTATTGATTGACATCCTCTGTGGTTATGTGATGTAATATTTATAATATGTCACACAGCCATACATCAAAACAAGCATGTCTGTTGTTTCATTTCAATGCAAAAATGTTTATTTCAGGGAGGTCAAGGTAGTTTTAGGTCACATCGTGTCAAACCACAATGTCAAACTACGAAGGGATTGTATTTATGCATCTGCTGGAAACTACAACTTTGCTTCCATTTTCTTTCCCCTCCATTTTTCAAAAACCTGAGTAATTTTTTTTTCCACATAAAGCAGGTTAATTAAAGCTCTTTTAAGAACGAAGAACGGACTTCAACTTAGTTGAATGATTCATGGGTTTGCTGCTTTAATGGAAGTTTCCTGATCCTTTCTTGTAATTATTTGTTACATTATATGAAATGTGTTTTCCAGACAACATTAGACTTGAAACCCAAAAGCATCCATCTATCCATCATTAGAGGAATATATTCACTCACATGGTGGAACTGTTGAGAAGTATGCTACTGATTTTACTGTCAATAGCTCATTCTGAGTTTTGAATACATTTTCTGAAGCATCTTGGACAAAACTTTTTCCTTCTTCCCTCAAATATATGGATTTAACAGCAGTAAGCTATCCTGAGTGAGAATGGGTTTTGTGTTTTATCAGATGCATTGCTTCAGATCTCAAAAGCAAATGTTGAAATGGCCAGTTTCAACATTTTTTAATGGTTTGAAGTAACTTTTTTAATAAGGGTTGGTTGGTTTTTTTTTGAGAAAATTTGTCACAATGAAAGCATCAAAGGATTGCATTTCAGTGACCCTGAATTATGTAAACATTTTGCTCTACCATAAACTTTAACTGGTTTTGTTTTGTTGTGAATGGGAACTTCTTTTTGTAAATTTTTGCAGTGACCATTGGAACCACAGCTTCATTTTTCATTGAGCTTTAATTTCATTCCTATGGAGTTCAATTAGAGTTCAGGCTATTTAATTCCTCAACCAGAAAAAAAAAAAAAAAAGGTGCTAGAAATCAAAGCTTTACTTTATCTACTTATTCCAACAAACTTGAAAAGACCTGTAAACCCTCAAAATCTCAATCTTAAAAAAATAAAGGAAATACTTTTTTTTTTAATTTCAAGATCCAGTGATTCGCTGTGAAGTTAGGAACAGAGATGAAAAGTAGTATTACATATTTTAAAAATAATTAGGTTTTATGAAAAAGACATTTAAACATATAAAACTCTGTGTTTTGTCAGGAAGTTATGATCTGGTTCCCTGGGTAATCCAATGGCATTCTGTTTCTATCAATTTCAGTGCTAAAGCTTTTCCCTAGTTACTCATTAAAAAACAAACAAAAACATTCTTATGTCTTTTTCTCAAAGTATTCTATTCTAAAAAACATAGTGACATTTGAGTGATATTCTCCTTTTGAAAAATATTTTTTTTCCATCCCTTTTATTCCTCCTTACCTTTCCAATATGTAGGAGAACAAATGAATGGAAACATTTCTATGTTGTTGGAATTATTGCTTGGACATGAAAAGAAAATGGAAAGTTCACTTCTAGGGTATTTTTAGAAACAAACTTAGTTCATTATAAGTTATTGTAATCATTGTAAAAGGGCTTTAGTTGCTTATTGTAAATAAGAAAAAAAAAAAACCCAACCAAATGCACAGTAACCAAGTGATGTAAATTCTTTTTATTCAATTTTTAAGGGTTTTTTTTGATGATTGGCAAAGGGATGCCTTGGTGCTGAGAGCAAGGAGAAGCAAAATACCTAAAATAAAATGATGATAGTAAAGTTTCAAAAGCTTTTGGCTCAAACGGGAAGCAAGAAACAGAGCAAACTAGCTTGCAAGACACAGCATCCTCTAAAATAACCTATTCTCCAATCTCTACTTTGAAGATTGGGTGAAAGCAAAGGTCACGACCCGGAGATCAAAGTAACAGAAGTCAACACAGTAATTGCTGGTTGCTTCTCTTGTCCCCGCACTTGGGCAGTCCTGTGGGTGTATTGTTTGCAGGGAAAACTTCAAACGTGGCACCGCTAAAGTGTGAGAAATCATCTGGGTCAGAATGTATTCCAGTGAGTTTGCAAATGCTGCAGGTGACCTCACCTGTTTTCATGAAAGCGATCTGATGGTGAGGGATGTGTGCCATGTGTGAAATTTTCACTGCTTGCTCATTCTTCTTTGCTCCTTATTGACATTTCCTGGAATGATGCATTTATTAAGTGCTGTTGACATGGAAACAAGGGCAAGTGGAAACAAATGCCCTAGTTTATTTTGAATTAGCTTAAAAGTACGTATACCAGATATGTTATCTTTGTCAGGGGGAGCAAATGAAGATAACCTTATGAAGGCCTCTTAAGATATAACAGAAAAAAAAGGAAGTGCATGCGTTTTGTATGGATTAACTTTTCAAACTAAATCAGCTATTCCCATCCCACAGGTTTGATTCTGTGGAACACTAGGTCCTCTTACAACATTTTCAGTTTCCTTGCAATTTTGTTGTGTTTTATTATGGTTTTGTTTTACTTTTTTTGGGGGGGGGTTTAATTTTGTTTTGAGAAAGAGCCCGCTCATCTATTTTGAAATCTGTGACACTTCTGAATTATTTTTTTTTTTTATTTACTCAATGAGATGATTAAGGTATTATTCCCTTACACCTGTATAATCTGAGAATCTGAGCTACTTCACTGTTTTCAGGATGTGTCATTTCTACAGTAACTGGGAAAAAAAAAGTATTTGATAGAGATCAAATAGCCACACAGCATCCAACTGAGATTAACCACTATAAGGGTTTATGAGTAAGGACTATTAGAGTGGTTTTGCTCTGCCAAGTAGCTTCAAGTCCATAACACCCCAGTTTGCCCACACTAACACAGTAAGTCAGGACATAGTTGTAATCTTTCTAATTTATATATAGAATATATAGAGTTATCTTTCTAATTTATAGAGTTTGCTCTATTGAAGCAGAGGATGTTGAAGTATTAGGAAGTGGCCTGGATTTCTCAGTGACTTGGAAACCTGTAAGTTTTGTTGCACATGAAGATTCTGAAGCCAGTTATATTCTCCTAGCAGATTAAACTTTTTGGTGGTACAGAAGAAAGATATAATCTAGTTCAGTGTCATAAACATATCTGCTCAAGCTTCTGATTTTTGTTTTTATCTTTCCCCATGCAAATACCGATGTAACTTTGCCAACTTCAACTTATTTATTATATTTAGTTTACAGTAATGTAACTGAGAGCATAATCAGCCCTTCAGAATTTGAAATAGGTATATTTTATGTTCTATGATTGTCAGACAGAAAAAAAAAAGTACAGAAAATAGAAAAATGGAAGTAAAACACTATATGGTTGTTCATTCTAGAGAAGAGAAGGCTCCAGGGAGACCTTACAGCAGCTTTCCAGTACCTGGAGGGGGCCTAGCAGCCTACAGAAAGATGGAGAGGGCCAGTTTACAAAGGCCTGTAGTGATAGGATGAGGTACAATGGTTTTAAACTAGAAAAGGGTAGATATAGATTGGACGTTAGGAAGAAGCTCTTTACTATGAGGGTGGTAGAACGCTGGATCATTGTATGAATCTGAGTGGTTGCAGGTAGAGCTGGATATTTCTGCATTCTTCTAGGCAAGTATTTCTCAGTTCTTCATTGCCAGATGAATTTTGTGTTTTCAAATTAAATGTTGATGCATATATCACAGTTTGCTATTCCAGTTCTTGTTGTTAAAAGTAAAATAAAGGACTACACAGAATTTAGTTCTTACCATAGACTTCCACTAAATATTCAGTGGAAGAGTTTATTTTCTCTGAAACTCTAGCATATACAAATTTGCTGTACTTTTCTTGTAGTAATAGAAGAAAACAAACAAAAACTCCAAACAAAACATTATTTTCTCAAGTAATTTATTGCCACTTTTAAGGTTTTCTTACTGTGTCGCTCAAGGGTGATGCCATTATATTTCAGTATCAGGAGGCCAACCATGTGCTATATGTCTGCTTTTCTGAGGGAGTTAATAAAAGAATAGAGGCCCTGAGATACTGTGAAACCTGATTTTCAATTGTTGTTGTTATGCTGTAGAATAAAACATTCCTAGAACCTTTCAATAATATTGAGAAGTGTGCTGAAACTTACTAAAACTGAAGGAATTTTTATATGTCCTAAACCTAAATGGCTACTGAAAAAAAAAAATCAGAATGAAATTGAACAGTAACAAAAATAAGTTGACATAAAATTATTTACACGGGTGCTTTGGATCAGGACTGACAAATTTCTTGCATATGTATAAAAGATTTGTTCCTTCCATGTGTAAGCAACACTTGGACAATCTCTTTGAACCCTTTTGCTTCCCCTGTGAAACTCAGTTTTGAGGGTTGAGGGAATAACCCAAGGACTATACTTGAAGTATATGCCTTTTCTACTGCAGAGAGCTAGAAACAAGCAAAGAATAGTACCTGCCAGGTAACTGCTAGGTCTTAATTTCCATGTTTGTAAGGCAGAGTGGAGATGACAGGTCTGATTTGTTACAGGCTGTACAGTGAGTCAGTATTTCTTTATATAAAAAACTAGTCACGTATTGTTTAATGTTTAATAAATAGCAATAGCTGATCTCAAAGCTGTCTTTGTTCTGTCCTTTTCTGAACTCCAACATGTTTCTTCAAAGGAAGGCTTTGCCCCATTGAGCTTTTGCCAATGTCAATAGCAGCTGAATCCCAAACATTTCTTTGCAAATGCCCCCTCGAGCCTGTCCCTCTTTTCCAATCTCTTGACAGGTCTGTGTAAAAACTGTTCAAATAATACTAATCACATGCAACACTTACAGAATTGGTAAATGAATTGTTAATCTTTATTGTCATTTTCACTTAACTAAAACTGAAATAACACGAAGTGTGATATTCTCTGGTCTTTTTTCCATCTCTTAGTGCTCCTGTTTGTGTATGATGGATATCTGTTATTAGCTTATTTTCATGGGACTCTTGGCACTGGCAATTGAGGTGAGGGAGATGATTCTGGACAAAGGGAGATGCAACTTTACTTAGTTCATTCCCTTAATCCATCATGAGTTAAAGATCAGTTTACAAGCAGTGATAAATGAATCTCTAAGCACCTTCCTGGTGTCTCGTGTTTTTTCTCTCTGGAGTTCACCTTTATCCTCATCACTGAAGATAATACCTTTTTTCACACCACTGCAAAGGTGTTAAAACCCAGTAACAGCAGTCTTGGAGCACATGCTAAGTTTCAAAATGATTAAAAAAGAAAAAAAGGATGGGGCAGGACCCTCAACCTCTAACCTAAAATAAACCTTTCTAAATTTACAATGTAAAATTTAGATACATTTTTCTTCATTAAACAACGCTGTCTTAAGTAGTGATTTTATAAGTCTAAAACAGATGCAGTGTCATGCAATTTATGGATCCTAGTACCTGCCATAAAGTATTTTATGTTGGCTGCATTCTCTGTTATTAGTAGCTGTCTTTTTCTGCAGCCATTGGTGTTTGATAATAGTCTTAAAACACCCAAAATTACTTACCTGCAAGCAACATTCCAGATAGTCTCTGTTGACAGTTTGAATAAGTTTAGTGCCCTTTTGTTGTACTTTACCTTCAAAACAAACTGATTGAACCATCAATAGCTCCTGAAAGCTGACAGAGGCATGTCATCTGGTCTAACCCTCTGATAGTAGGTTATCTGTGGGAGTTAACCTCCCCGCATTGTTAACTGAAATGTTTTATGTACTATGCAACTTCAGGATACTGCTGTGATAACCTTAGTAACTAAGTCATACATCACAGTAAAGAGATTTTGTGCAACAAATAACCCTGGATTAAATTTACAGGGGTTGAATTCATATTATCAAGTGTTCATTCCAGGGCTTTGGTAAATCCTTTCTTTCCTGTATTTTTTATGGCAAACTTGTGTTACATTTAGATTGAAGCTGCATCGTCATATTTCTGGCTAAAATATATCCAGGAAGCCAAGTTCTTTTCTTGGACCATTTAATGAAAAAGTGTTGTCTTATTTTCATACATTACAGATTCTTTTTTATCCCA
Organism: Ceyx melanurus; assembly: GCA_024611195.1. Lineage (NCBI taxonomy): Eukaryota > Metazoa > Chordata > Aves > Coraciiformes > Alcedinidae > Ceyx > Ceyx melanurus. The sequence continues at coordinate 103,991 of JANHGL010007280.1, read as the reverse complement.
CTTTTAGTAACAGGAATATGAATGGGGATTTTGAATCACCTTTTAAAAGCATTAATAATTGATATACCTTTGTTTTACTGGTGGGATAACCTTTATTGTACTTTGGTTTTAATATTTGCTCTCCTTAAGGAGTGAAAGCTTAAAACAAAAAAAGAAAGAAATCAACCTGAAAGCTGTGACTTGTGGTGTAGTTTGCTGTTTAGTTCACATGGGTAGGGTTCTTTGAGTTTGTTTTTGGAACTGGCAAGTACTGGAGCTAATTCTGGGGTTTTTTGAAATGCAGTCAGGATGGCTTAAAAATACAAAAATGCATTTGTATCAAGGAATGCTATTATAATTTTAAGCTCTTTTGAAATGATTGAAAGACTGACATTAGGGCTGTGATCCAAAGTCAGCATAGATGACAGTGCTGTCTTAGTCTGTTGTCATTTTTGTTGCAGCCTGCTTTTCAATGGCATATTTCATCCCATCATTAAACATTTGCTGATTTTCTAATACTGATGTTTTCTTCACCTGAATATTCATCTTTTCTCACCCTACACTTAGTGGGTGTCTTAACTCATTTTTAACTTCACTCTTCTTCACTCTTGACATATTGTTTCCTTTTGTACATGTCTTCATTTGAAAGAATCTGTTGTCATCAGAGCTTTTCTGCCAGTAATGCAAGATGGATAGCTTCTCCTCCACTGAAAGATAAGGGCCAGCAAAATGCCAGAGAGGAAAGGAAGGGTGGCCAGTTAAGCTGGGAGGACTCTTCTAATGTGTCAATCTCATAGATCTGTTGCTGTTGTTGAATAAATATTCTTAGGACTTGTTCTGTTTAAAAAGTGATTCTCTCTTCTAATATTGTTAAAAGGCATAGATTCAGCATTCACATCTAAATTATTTCAATACTGAACATTTTCATTTCACTTATTAACAATTTATGAAATTGTTGCCTCAGAGGAGAGGCATATTTGATGGAAAGGATTATTTGCAGCATTAAATTTTACTTGGTTGTAGAAGTAGTCTTAAATTATGATTAGGAGGTTCTCTGACTGGACTTTTATGCTAGCTAGGCACGGGCAACAATATCAATCACCTTTCTACCCCTTGCTGGGAAAAGTCTGGCACTTGCCTCACTTTGCAATGGCTGCTTCACATTTGGTGGACTAAATGTAAATTACTTGTAGTTGTGATGGTTAGAAATTTAGATTTGCCATGGTTGTGTGGTTAACTTTGTTTTTGATCTGCCATGTTCTCTTCCTCTGCAAGCAAGGAGTCAGTAGTAGTTCTGTGAGGATAAAAAGCTGCTATACTCTGAGTAAAAAAGGGTAAATAGAAGATAGTACTGATGTAGTCTAGCAAAAACTTTAAATTTTTAAAATACTTTTCATAAAAATGAAAATTAATGAGCTTGGATCCATATGCTTTAAGGATATATTTCTTTCTAGTGGGACCAAATTGCAATTTACCTTCCAAATAATGCCAGTTCCAAAATGTAGTTCTGGAAAACTGAGACCAGGAATATCTCTCCATGCTTTCTCTTGAGAAATTTTTATCTTTTTTTTTTTTTTTTTATGTTAGGTGTTATAAAAACAATGACAAACACTCCTTTAATGTACAAAGGATGCTGTACATTTGTATGGTAGAAGACAAATTACACTCCTTCCTGATTTGGTGTTCATATGTGTCTTAGGTTGCTGATCATTGTGGTTTTAGGAAAATCTAGTACAAATCTGAAGAAGCATTGGTAAATGAGTCTTTTCTGAGAATTTCAGAAAAGATAGCTGGCATTTTCCCATCTCTCAGATTGGTTTGTGCCCATAGTGACTATTTTCTTATCGGTTTGACTCCCACAGGATTAAATTATGGGCAGTTTACAATAAGCTCCATTGGAGAGTGAAGTGTTAGAAGTTTTTACACAAGCTACATTCCTTGAAACGTAAAAGGTGTGAACAGAGAGAGGAAGCAAAGGTTACTGCTGTGATTTCTGTTTAGACATTTAGTCTGTGAGTATGTTTTTATTACTGGATTTTAACTGTGGATTTTGCTATCTGCCAGATATTTTGTCCTGCACAAACTGCCAAACCTGAAATTTCTTGATACTCGGAAAGTAAGCAGGAGGGAGAGAGAGGAAGCCTTGGTAAGAGGTGCCTTCATGAAAGTGGTGAAGCCCAAGGATGCTAAGGTATGAGAATTAAGAAGAAGTAACTTGATAACTTGATGTTACTTAACGTGGTGTCCTGCTACTAAGTATTGGCAGCATCAAAAAGATTCAATAATCTGAGAATTTGATACCAACTTCATCACCTCTGGGCATACTGCTGATGCAAAGGGAATGCAACTGTGAATTCTTTTTCCATTGATGACCAATAGACAATAACAGCAGCCTGAGCTTTGGAGTGGTTTAGGGCTGCAGATGTTTCTTAAAACTCCACCCAAGTTTTCAGTCTACTTGCTTTCCGTTTGCTGTTTTGTTCTCTAAAATATACCATCAATAATTTATTGCAGATTTCCAATAATGCTGAATAATAATGTAGCAGTTATGGAAATGCACTGTTTGGTAGCATAACAGTGTGCTAGATAAATGCATTATCACAAGTACAATTGCAGTGCATAACAAATTACTTGAGACTGATTCATTTATAACTACTAAAATGTTAGCAGTTCTGATACAAGCATAGCTTGGATATATTGTTTACCACTGCCTTTAGTTATATCAGCTTCATATATATAATAAATGAAATAATTTATTGATAAGCTCGTGTGGATATCTTATTCCCAGCAAGCCATCTTTGAATCTGGCCAAATACAACAGCTGATCTAAGTTAGATGCAGCATATATATGTTGTCTTCTTGTATAATTCTTATTATCTAATCAAATTTTGGATCGGCTGAAGTGTTTTTAAAAATTTTATTAACAAATAGATTTTTATTTTAAGAGTCTAGTCTTTGAATTTTAACTAACTCAGTGTAAGAGAAGAAAAAAATAGTGTTTCTTAAATCTGAAGTTATTTTTCAGGATAAAACCTCTTTTTGAGTCAGTAGCTAAGGGTAAAACTGTTTCATAACTGTAAGGATAACATCTTTATCTGTAATTGAACCTTTTCTATAGTTTTGAATTATTTACCCACTAAGTCTTATGACAAAACATACATTTATTTCAGCAAATTTTCAGAAGGCATATTAAAGGGTTGGGTTTTTTTCTTTATAAATGGTTTGGTACAAAGTGCTGATAGTAAAATCATTGTAAATGCTTTTCATGGCATGGATTAATGCTTTTCAAGGTACTACAAAATTTCCCTCATCTTACCATATTATAACCTATTACAGAAAAGACTAATTTAAAACAATATTAAAAGGATGCAGAACAGGTATTATAAACCTCTTTAAATTGCTTTGAATTTGCTCTTGATTCCTAGGATATTAATGCTTATAATAAGCATGCATGCAAACTTTTGTTTTGTTGAAGAACAGTCAAAGTCTTCTCTGCATATATGTTTTCAGATCAGATATGTATGTATTTAGCTGTTTATGGCTATACTCAAAGACCATAACAAGCAGCATTCCTATATACATCACAAAGATGATGTGTATAATAACTGTACTTTCAAATTGATAAGCTATATATTGAATACATAATGTTTTTTTTCATTCTTAAGCCTTCAGGTTACCTGAACCTCATGCTCTCTGTCTGTTCATCAGTTCCACTGTGTCAGCTGATGTTTGCCCCAATGGAATTGGGGTGATTATATTTATGCTGGTGGATGCCTCATGGAATGGTTATTCTCCTAGATGTAGTAACACGAGTGAGTCTATCAGCCTTGCTTTTTTTGAAAAAAAAAAAGCCCCCACAAAGATCCAAAGTTAGGTGTGTATTTTTCCCCATTATGATAAGCAGGAGATGGTATGCCTTATTCAGCATAAAATGCAGACTTATGATCTAAAGGCTGTGATGTGGGGACTTGTTTTCATTTTAGCCTTGACATGAAATACTTGGAAGAGCAAAATACCCCACCAAGACATAATACACAAAATGAGAATAAAAGCAAGAAATTTCCATCTGACTAGTTTATGTTTACTCAAGTGCAAAAGTATCTAGCAATCACCAGTCATCACTAAGTCATAAATATTTTATTTTGTATAAATTTTTTTTACTTTCATTTTATCTGTTTTTTTTCCCCCTTCTTAATAGAACACTGCACTTTCTTGTGCTTTGCTTCATTTCATCCTTTGTTTAAAATGCATGTTTGTGATGTGACTGTCTTATGGAAAGATGCAGTCATTTATTAGAACAGTTTAATGTTGCAATGCAGTGTTCCATCTCACTGTGTAAGTGAGCTAAACTTCAGTATTCTGTGATGTTTATGTTTTCTTTTGTCAAAATATTGAACATGGTATCATGCCTGATTTTAATAAAGATTGGGTAAGCCTGGCTGGATAAGCGGCATTGAGCCAGATGAGGAAGCCTTGTTTAATGACCAGACCATGACCTCATTTCACTGGTGTAAGTGTAGATCAAAGTGGAAGATGCCTGTCCAGTGTGAAGTGTGTTTCTGGGCATGACAGCACTTCACATCAGAAAGACAGCTCAAGAATATGACAGTCAAAATTGCTTAATTATGTCCCAGCTTTGTAATTATTCATCCCTGCTCCTACAAAGAGTACAGTTGTCGTTTCTTGACATAATTATTTAAAGCTGTACCCTTCTCTTTGGTTTATAGGTATATGAATTGTGCTTCCAACTGTTAAATCTTTAAAACGTAGAGATGCAAAACAGAATGTGATTTGAGAGTACTTTTTAAGACTCCATATTTTTACATTGCGACTGATATATGTGATGGAATTATGATGCACATAATTTCATATATTAAAGGTCTATATTCATGATCATTTAATCTAGATGATAAAATGAGGATGTGTCCTCACTGAATCTGAAGTATGTTACTACAAATAGGTACATGTTGGAGAAGGTCTCTTTAAATCTACATTTAATTGCTTCATACTGGGTCAGTGCATTAGCTTTGATGAAATACTTCTCTTTCCCAGTATTTTGTAACTCCCTCTGCTCAACAGCTATTTTTCAGCTTACTGCATTTTTAAGGATAGTAATTATACCAGTTTCATTTATGTTGATGCTCTGGTTTCAGTGGGACAGAACCATAGGCCTGCCATAGTCTGCAGGCCATTAGCAGTTTGGAGTCAGCCAGGGCAGCTGACCTGAGCTGGTTACAGGTGTATCCCATCCCATAAACCTCATGCTCAGTATAAAGGGGGAAGTTTGCTGAGAACAAGATCTTCTGCTTTGGGTCTACCGACCCTGTTCTTCCTGCCCCTGAGGACTGCTTTCCTAATTATTGTGCCCATTGTACATTTGTTGGGCTGAGTATAACTATTGTTTATATTGGCATGGTATTAATTTGGGTGTTTTGTTAAATCTATTTTCATTTCTACCCATGAATCTCTACTCCTTTCCCCAGTTGCCCTTCCTGGTTGGGGAGAGACCATAAGGTGATAAACTGCTTTAGTTTAGCCCCAGATATGGGCTAAATGTAGACAGGCAGCTAAGCAAGCAGTGTGCATTTGGTCACATGCAGAGGTCTTGCAGCTTAGAGGACCAAGTTATCAGTGAGCATCCGTGGGTAACTGTCTTATTTAGTACTCCAAGGAACTGTGGAGTGACTCTGCTTTCTTGTGACCTCACCAGGAGCATTTTGTCCTCTGTGTATAAAGGAAACTATCCAAGGAAAGATGGAAGTGCAGATGTTTTGAGGATTTTCCTCCTCAGATGCATTGTTTTTATCATGGATATATTATTATGATTTACAATTCATTATAATTAGTTAATTGTATCTGCAAAACCTAACAAAGCATTTGTGCTCCAAGGAACTAAGATGGAGAGACTTAAGCAGAATGGTGAGTCTAATATCTGTTTTTCCCTGTAATTAATGTATGTGATTCTTACACTGTTACTTGAAGGGTTGATTATTGACTGAAGGGAGATTATTATGATAGGAGAGTAAATATTTATGAAGTACAGGTTAGGACATAAGGTGAGCTAAAAACTAGAGGGTTGCTTTTCACTCGTGTTGCTCACAATTGTTTATTTCCTTTTAAGAGCACCATTGTGTGGAGATCCTGGCTTATGAACTTAGGCCATTTGTAGAAGATAGAGAGCAAACGGCTTTTAGAGTTTAAGGAATCATTGTGTCAGTGAACTGCTAGCTAGTAAGATACCTCTTTGAGAAAGTTTCTACATAATAGGTTTTCTTATCATCCAAATGTCAGGGTTTCCCTTAGTAAAACAGAACAGTGTAATGAATTTAAGACTCCAACCTAGACTGTGTGCAGTAAATAATATTGATTTCAAAGAAACTGTAGCAGTCATTCTATTTTTTTGGCACAGCAAAGTATCCATTTTGCTCTTTGGAAAGTTTAACTATTTTAAGCAAGAGTCCATAACATGATTGACTCAAAATTGCCTAATGACTCATCAAAATTAGGAGTAAAGAATAACTGAAGAAAAAAAGGCCAGAATTTATATTTCTGTGTATAAACACTGATTGTTTGGAAGAAAACCTTGCAGAGCACCATCTGCCAGATAGCAAAGTAGTACTTCTTTGAACTAAGTTGACAGAGCTAATTTCAGTCATTTAAAATTTTTCATCTTTAAAATCCCATTACTTTAAACAAATCCAGTGAGCCTAAATAAATGTAAGCAAACATACCTATATAAACACTTTATGAAATAATTGTGTGAATAACATTTGCATATTGTTTTTCTAAACTGGTGGGTTTTATGTATTTTCTAATACTGGGGCATGGCATCTTGAATGAAGCCTATCCTTAGCCTGCAGAGGAATAGGTATGATGATTAATGTGGTAGAATAAGAAAACTATTGTGAAATTCCAACATTAAAAAGTGATCAAGGTGTTGGAGAACTAGGAGATGATGACCTTAGGTTTTTTTTCTGTTTTCCAATTCTTTATGATATACTAATCCTTTTTTTTTTTTTTAACTGAATTTGAAAGTTCCAATTATTTTATGTTGGTATTATCCAATTAGTTGAAAAGCAGACCAAAAGAACCAGTTGGATATGACCCAATCTTTGAAACATCAAATAGTATTTACTACCTTTCTACCTCTGAGTGTATCTATATGTCTCCTCAATAGTCACACTGCAATAATAGCTGACTATTTGCTATTCATATGTGTGTTTGAGCTCACCAAAAAGCACAGTGAATCCAGAAATGGAATTTGAACTGTGATATTCATAAGTTCAAGAGTACTTTATTCAGAAGATCTTAAAAAGTCCTTGATATTTTCTTGCAATAACGAAAAATGAGTTCCTAAAACATGCTTGTGTCTTGATTCAGTGTTGAAAGTCTGCTATAGCATCTCATGGTGCTTCAGCTTCAACGGCTGTTGAAGACAGAGAATGCAAAAGGTGACGTCTGTTTCCTAAATTTATTCCTTTACAAAAAGTATATGATTGTGAGGAAGCCACTGTCCTTTTAGCCATTAATGATCCCAATGCACTTTTCAGCTAGAAAGGAGTGTTAGTCCTGAAGCCCTGGCCTGATTCCAACTCAGGTAATTACATTCTGCCTCCATGGATTTCTCTGCAGCCTCAATTTACTGAGGCATTCTTCTCCACCTTCTGCCCTAAACCCTTATGTAGTGTTGCAGTGTGCTAGTTAACCAGCTGCTACTTTGCACCTGAAAGGTGTCTGTCTTTCACTAGTACTAAGCAAACTGATCCCTTTGTAAGACTTTGTGCTTCAGAGTTATGGAAACTTCAATTATTAGATGTTCCAAACCTGGCTTTTGTCTTGTGATCAACCTATCCATTCTACTAAACAAAATGATGTTTGGCAGAATATAACATTGATGTCGGACAGGAGGGCAGTCATCATGGTTGGTTTAAATTCCCAATGGACCAATATGGTTAGAATTTTATCTTACAACTTTGGTCTTTCTTAGAGGCACTCTAGGTCTCATACTCTGAAGCATGTTGATGAGTCCATTCCCATTGGAATAGTAGCAGTCTTAAGTGTGATGGTTAGAATATATGCTAATTTCTAGCCATGAAACAGAGGTCACCAGCTGTTAGAGGTAAATGTGGCCACAAGGGCCACTGAAAATGAAGAAAAAAATTATATGTTGTGATATTCTCAGTAGGGGATCTTCCAGTAAGGAACAATGTACTATCAGGAAGATGGTGATGCAAACAGAATTCTATTTTGCATTAATTTAACCAATTTAATTGGCATTCTGGCTGCCAGAGGTTATACTGCTTGGTATTTAGAAAGGCGATTATCACATGCAAAGCAACATACTATTAATTGCTGAGTGACTTCACTCATGCTTTCACAACTGTGATTTGTTTTTCACACCAACTTATGTTACCACTTAGTTTTAGGTTGCTAGTGTTGTGAAGAAGGAAAAAAAAAAAAGCTTGTATATAATAAGGTTTAGTTGAGCATCTATGTTCAATTTAACATCCATGAAATTAGTGATTGTGAGGCACATCGTATGGATTATTACAGTTATTATTACATCTCTGTGTACTCTTTTGTTTTTCAGAGGTCTTTTCTTGGTGAATTCTAGGATCTAAATTACTGAAAGCTTCCCCCACTGTTTACAGGGTACTTTTTTCTGTATTGCATGGTACTTTTGTATTTCTCTGCTGTAAATTTCCTCCTTAATTCCTCTTGCCTTCCTTTCCTCTTCTCGACTCTTAGGGGGAGCATGGATGCTCACCAGAAAGTATTTGAGACATTTTTCTGCATATTTGTGTTTCAAACGACTGTATTTTTTTTTTTCTTATACCTTGAAGTGTTACTTTCTTCATTAATGTAAACCTTTCAGGAAACTTTCTCTTATAATGTAGTTGACAATTTGGTGGTAGTGAAGCTTTTGCATTCAGACCAAAGAAGTAAACAAACAAATAAGAGCTAAAGTGCCTTCAATATGTCATTCCCTGCAAATTGTTATTCTCCTAATATTCTTAGCCAAAAGGATGTTTAAGAAATCCTGTTTTCCCTCATGAGTCTCTAATAATGCTCTTTTTTGTGGAAAAGAATGAAGTACAGTTTCATCTGCTCTCTTAAAATCATCATGAATTTACAGATTTTGGTTCAGTTCCTGAATGTTAGATGAAGCTGATGCTAACCTCATCATATTAAAATATGGGGAAAATAACTTAGTGAATTCTGTGTCTGGTTGCAGAACACAGTGCTAATTACAGCTTGTACTAATCAGACTGGCCATTGGAAATCTTACCCTGTTTTGAACAAAACAACAGATTTTCAATTGACTTTATGGGCAATGGAATAGTTTTTATACAGTAATTTTCCATACCTGGATTCTTTATTGATCTAGATGGAAGGCATACACAAACTTATCCTGATGCAAGCACCCTTTAAACTCTTAAGAAATCTTTCACCAGAGTAACATGTGGTGTTTCCTCAAGTTTGGATTCTCTTTCTTTTAATTTTTTTCTGTACAAAGTAATGTTTTAACTTTCTTGAAAACCTTGATATGAGCACATTGCCTGTCTTGCAGATGATGAAGTTGATGTAAAACATTTAAGGTTTGGTGACTTTGGTTGTGCATCCTTGTTTCAAGAGTTTGTTGTGTGGATAAAAATATCTAAAACATTTGCTCAGAACCAGAACTGGTGTTCAGTTTGAAGGAATTAGCGTCAGTAAAAAGCTTTTGCAGCAAATTGTTGTCCTAATTTATCTTTGTTACTCACAGCATCCAAGGACGAAATGTTCATAGGAAAACATACAAATTGTAATTAACTCTGCCATTAAGAACTTCTCTGATAAATAATGAAAATTTCAACTGTGTTTCCAAAATGGCATTGCTTTGAATCCTGTTCCATGAACGATCCATTTTGGAGCCAGTTTCTTCTGACTTAGGAGTCAGGAATCTGTCCTGAAGTTACATGCATTTAATTTTTAAGTCTATTTAAGGTGTGCTTCATTTCTAATGTATCAAATGTCATTATTTCAAGGCACCCAGTAAACACATGTGCATTGTCCCTTAGATGATTCATTTCTCTTTCAACCTTGGTGGGGCTTAAAAACCTTAGGCATTCTTTCTTGTAAAGAACCTGCGGGATATTTGCTTAATGATTAAATTACTGTTGCCTTAGTGTTTCTAATTTATGAGCTTGAAGCAGGAGGTGAAGTTTTCTGGTACATCAATACAGCAAACACTTGTACTTGACTTACTCTGGCAAGTTTCATTAGGAAATGTATAATTTGGGTTAAAATGTGAAGTAATTCGGGATTGAGAAATTAGGGCTTTATTTCTTCCCGCATTGTAAGACTAAATATACAACTTTGTTCACATAACGGTTACAAACAGTTCACTGTGTAGGCCAAATGCTTTTTAATGCAGTAAAATTAAGAAATAATATGCTTTGAAAGTGATTTATGAGTGTGGTTAAACTGCCAGATTTACAAAGAAATAGTTCAGATTTTGGGAAGCCTCAGGAGTCACGTCAAAAATGAATTTGACCATGATTTAAACTGCTACTTTTCTTACATGACATTTAATATGTGTACTTTGGAGGCCCATATGTCTTTAATAAAATAGCATTAAGTTTTAAATATGATATGAATGCAGTCAGTTTCTAAATTCATAACCTTTTCCACAACTCCAAAATGCTAACCAATAAGGGAGTCATACATGCAATAAAACATAAACCTTAGAAAATAGTTTTTTATTAGACCAGTTAGACACTTGGCAACTGTGTTGCAATGTAATAAATACATGCAGCCAATGTGAGCTTATCAGTCTTTGTTGACACTGTAAGCAACTGGGACCAGACAACTAATTATAACTGAGGACCAAAGGTCATGAAAAGTATATTCTGTCCAGTGAATGTGTACTTGCTACATGAACTTTATAATGCGAAGAAAAGTAATTTATTAAGTAAGGAACACTATAGTATGCTTCCCAGTTGAATTTGTCTGATAATATCATGTTTATTGGATAGTCATATACCTTAAGACTGTTGTGAATTACTAAGCATTTCAAAAATTGTGAAAAAAAAACATGCACAGTTTACAAAGGATTTCAAAATTCAGCAAATGGTGGGCAAAAGATTTCGGTGCTTCATGAAAACAGAAATATGGGAGTCTGGTCTATGCTGAAGTTTATACTTAGTAATAAGAGAATATTAGTGTGTATCCTGGGGTATTTCTTTGCAATTTGAGGTACTTTATTAATTTTGTTAAAATAATGTATTAGTAATTCTTTTCTGAAACAGAAGCTAGTGCAGAGCAAAAACAGCTTTCTAGATAGCTTCAGATTTTATGCAGAGCAACAGATTCTGGATTGCTTGCTGAACCACCCATGTATTCATCATGCAGAGAACAGTACTGCCAGCCTGCTCACATCTTCTAGGGAGTCTGACGTTCTAATGAAAGCTATTGAAGTGATGTGGGAGTTGGGAAAAGGCTGATTTTCTGTGTAATCGTACAGAGGGGGTGGGGAATAAAAACTTGTTTGTGGTATACTTTTTTTCCTTCAAAATACTTTCAATTACTTGATTTCTGGTTAGTGTGGTTCTAGAAAAAAAAATGTCAAAAAGTAAATTAGTCTGCTTTGAAATGTATTACAAAGTATATATTCAAAAACTAATCTGTAGTCCTCCAGAATTAGAGGTCCCCTAGAGCATCCAGAAAATTATTAGCAGCGTGTAATCCAGCTCAGTGTGAATGCATCTTTACTCTGTTAGCCAAATCTTTACATAATACAAATCACTCTACCTATAAAAGCACAAATATGTTATTGTTCTCAACAGGCAATTTAATGCAGCTATAGGGAGGAGAGTAAGAGAAAAGAAGATTACAAGCTAGCTGATCATGCTTTTATTTCTCTTAAATCACTCAGCATTTCTCTGTGGTTGTACTTGTTTAAAGATTGTACACAACTGTGCTGTCTATATGATTTGGAAAGCAAATCAGCCTAAATATGAAGTTTCAGTGGGTGCAGTTTTTAGGGGATTTGAAACATTTATCACAAATACACTTTTTACCCCAGAAGCAGTGCTGAACTTGTAATCTTTATCATTAGTCTTTTGAAGATTTCAAGTTGTGCTGTAGAAAGTTCATTTATATCTCCCATGCAGTTGTGCAGCTTCAGCTGCAGAAGAGCTGTTAAAGTTAATTATTTTCTGGAGGGTTTTATTAAAAGGTCTATTAGTGTGAATACACACAAAGTATGTGAATGGGGAACAAAAATGTTTTATTGAATACACAGCTATCTCCAGTCATGCTGCAGAGTCAGTATCCTGCTCCAGTGCTATCATGTGAATGTGACTGACTGGTAATTCTTGTAGCAAGGAAGTGGATCCACTCAAGTACAAGTGTGTGGATCATTGTCATCTTTTAGTATTGCATTTTGCTTGAGTTTTTGTCCTCTGCTAATATTTTGCCACCAGACTGTGGCTTCTGATTCTCACTGTAAAGTTTTACATCTATATGAAAATAATAGTCTTGCTCTTTTATTTATTTTGTTATTTTCCACTAAGCATGTGTTGCTAAAGGAGTATGGCTACTACCTAATCATCAGTGATTGTAAATATGTATAAAACATTTCAATATTAGTAAGCAGGCTAATATTATTAAGTTGCCAACAGAAAATGGGAACAAAATATTTGGTTTAAAGTGAAAGATTGAGGTACTAAACCCAGAGAAGTAGTCTCTCTAGGAAAAAGAATGGAGTGGTAGAGGCAATGAATGTTCATGTTCTACCTGTTATTAAGCCCATCAAGCACAAACTGGAGGAAACTACATAGTTCTGAGGAAAAATGACATTCCTGAGTTTGAAACAGAATGCCATTTGCATGTTTTGCAGTTAGCTGCAGGTCAAGTCCATTGGATTGTTAAACATAAAGCATAAAATATTTGTGCTGCTGGAATACTGTAACAGGACTAGGCAAAAGCACTCTGTGTGAGCTGCTTTCATATGAAGAAAGCCTTTGAATCCACTTTTACTCCAGTTGGGTAGACTCTGAAGTAGTAGTCTGCTGTGTCAGTGTGAGCAAGAGAAACAAACATAGATCTGTGCACTGTCAAATGGTCTTTCCAAAGCAGAACTCATTAAAATGTCTGCACATGTGATTCTCGTTTCAAAACAACCAATCAGTCATTCTCTGAAGAAATATTTCATTGGCAAGATTTTCAGCAACAGCTATACGGGTAATTTGCTGATAGGAGTACTTTGAATTTTATTGTTTATCTCTGACAATAGAGAATTCTTACGAGGGAAGAAAATTCAGGTTGTGAATAGAAAAATAGATTTACTTTGAGTTCATGTACCAGGCTAGAATATATATGGTTTCTCAGTAAAGAATTCACCAAACTTTCTGGGAAGCAGTGCTGCAAGGCCATTGACAGTTGCAAAGTAAGGAATGAAAAAGAATAGAATGGATTTTATTTTCCTGATTTATTTTTGAACATGAAACTAGAGATGTTATTTTTCATAGCAACAGCAACATAGCTTTTGAGTCTTTTTCTCCCCCGTATGTTTACCAGTTTCTCTGGAGAGAACTTAGGAAGAACTGTTGTTTATGTGAAGTGCTCTTTTACTCTGCCCTCTACTCCACCTCCTTCCAAGTAGAAATGAATAGATATGTTGTTGGTAGAGAACTTACTTGGTTTGTCCTCTTGAGGTCATATTTTGGCAAGTGGGAAGTCTAATTTTTGATTTGCTAAACCCCTGATGGAATATGGTTTGGCTTGTTTTTAAGCTGCTGTATACAGAGCCAATGGCTGTCTTGTCCTTTATGGCCTAGTCTTCTACCTTCTGCCCAGAATGCAAGGGAGACCAGCAAGCCCTGGCTGAGGTAGTGTCACAGTAGGACTACAGAAAATTTATGGAGCTCTAATTAAATCTAAAATGCACTAAATCAAACCCTATAAATCTTGTGTCATACTGGTGCAGCGAAGTTAACATGAAGGCTGGTGTAGTCTGTGAGACCAAGGCACATGCCCAATAGTCTTCACAGTTGGGAAGCAGTTATGCTGCAATGTAGACAGTCTGGTGATACCAAAGAAGGTTTGTGGAAGTTAATTTCAAGTTTATTTTCAGTGAGGGGATATTAAAACGTTGTATGTGATAGACCAGCTATTGCAAATTTGAAAAATCAGTTATCTTTTTTTTTTTGTCTTTCATCTGTAGAAAAGGTTGAAGATTTTGCCTATACTACAATTACCTGAAGATAAGAGTAGTCTCTTCCAATGTCTGTATAATAATGATGAAAACACTGCATTAGCACAATTTAGCTGGATACATGATATATCTGTTTTGTGTGGCAGAAAATACTATTCTTTCATATGCTTTTTTTAAAGAAATAGTTTATTCAAATAGTCCTATGCCATGTAAACTGAAAATGGTAGCTACTTGATCTCAAAATGGAGAAGATAGACAACCAACTGTTGGTGTATCATCTTCTCATCAATAATATTGTCTGGTGGAATAGTTTTAATTGGTAGAAGCTTGCTGGTGTGGGAATAAAATAAATAATTTACTTACCCTGTGGCTGAACCTGTTGGTTTAGGCCAAAGGGCCACCCCTTTGTATCTGTAGAAAAATCCTGCTTTCAGTGCAGTGGCTAGAAGCTGTTTCTGTTATCAAGGGAGACAGGATATTATGCTTTCTTCAGTACTACTCAGAGAAATATTTTTCTGATGGAATTTGTATTGGAGAAGACTTTTTTTTTTTTTTAAAAAAAAAGGAGAATGGACCGTGTGTTTGACTTTCATGTCAGCTTTCTGTGCTGGTTATTCTCCACTTGAAAACAAATCAGAAAAATAGCACAATCACTTTTTCCTTTGTTAGGGACATGGAAAAAGTTGTCCATCAAGAGAAAGCAGATGGGCTAGGTAAGAAGAAAATATTTTAAGGCAGACTACAAGCATAAGTTATCACTACTGAAAGGCTGCTAGTATGACCCTGATGTGAATCTTGTGTGCAGATTCAGACATATGTTTGTATGCTATTACCAGCCCTTCAGGATTTAAAAGGGGTTTTTGAGGGCTAGGACCTTCATTGTCTTTACAAAATCTCTTATTTTCTAGGTTCAGTTAAAGCCCTATGTCAGATCTGCTCTTCGTGTGAAGTCTTTATAAATATTTATATAGCCCTACTGAGGAAGAGCCAATCCATTAGAATGCTTTAGGCTAAGATTAGCACTCATGAAGCCTATTTAACCAGATACGAGTTTATTTAATAACATTAAAGAGATAGCAAAAGAAAGCTTCTTCATCAGATAGTGGTAAGATCCATGAAACAGGTTTATTAATGTCTAGCTATCAAATTATGCTTGCCTCAGAATTCATGGAAGTAGCAGAGTAATTGCCTATTTGATTTGAGGCAGATTAGCCTGTTTGTTAATGTGGAAGGAAGCTTTCCTTGTGTGCAGGCTGTTGATGAGGCCATCAACAGGCAGCCCTGCTTTCTTGATTCCCATACCTAATGGAGCAATGCTGATTTTTTTATGTGTCTTTTTTTCTTTTTCCTTCTCAAATATGTACTATTCGTGACTTTAAAGCATTCATGCAGAAGTAGCATTCATAGTTGACTCATATCTGTAAATATCTGATAACAGATATCTGTAAATTAATGAATATTTGCCACAGACAACTTGCACACAGTAGAACTGGAGTGAACCAGCATCAAGGTAGTGATATTGGGAACCTTTGGTCTGCTACTGGTACAGCATTGCTAGCAGGCTGGATTCTTTTTATTACTGTGAGCTTTTAGGATTAAAAATAACAAAACAAGTGTATTTTTGTGTGTATACCTATAAAAGGTTAAGTATATTTTGGGTTCAGTCACACAGGCCACATAAGGGACACCAGCCATTGCACGTGTGGATGTTTGTTTATCATAACAATCCAACCACATTACTCTGAAACAACCATTTCCTTTAATGTCATATATATTTATTATCCCTTAAGCTCTGGTATACTTTCAGAATGTTACAGTATTATTATTACAGTAATATAAATGAGGGGGGGGGTTAGAGCTCCTGAAAACATCATATTGTCATATTTTAAGTTTACCCTTACGGTGCAGAAAATAGTTCTTGCCATTCCTTTCTTCTTCTCTGCCCTGTATCTAGAACATGTTGATCCCAAATTCCTTCTGTCACTCAGCAAATAGGCTTTAAGACACAATTGTTCAATGTGAATCTTCATTACTTCTAATTACTGTCTCTGAAATAAGAATTGAGGAATAGAGTTTCTCAATTTGGAGCCCCTCCCACCACACACATTGAGGGTTTTTTTTCCTTTTCTTTGGAACAAAGGTATTCAGATCTCCTTTTCTATCTTTCTCTACCTGTCCTTGCTTCTCAAAGTAGGGTGGATGGACTCTTATAAAAGTGGTAGGATTTAGCATAATCTTGAAGATTATATCAGAAGGACATCATCAAAGTACTTTTATAAATTGAGAAAATTCAGTAATACTGAAACATTTCAATCTATGATTTGATCTATGATTTTATGCAGTTTGCTTTCTGCTGTGCCTTTCCTTTGCCACACCCTCAAGAAGAAATGTAGACTAAATTAGAAAATATCTTTTCAAGAATAACTTTTTCCTGTTTAATGTGCTTGTTACAGCTCTGAGAATATAAATGCCATAGACTGTTGCTGTAGACTCCTCTCTCTGTGGAAAGGAGGTGACTGGAAAGGTTTGAACAGTAGCCTTCTAGCCCTTTTTGCTTAAAATAACCTGCTTGTAGGTTGCTTTGAGCAGCAATGATAGAAAAAGTTCAATCAGTTAAGGAAGCATTATGTTCCTTGACCACATTAACGTTTGAAATACACCCATTTAACAAATATTTATGAGTCAATTGCAATTCAGTAGATATCAGTTTATTTAACAAATTCTATTGTTTGAAGAAATAGTCTGGAGGTCTATGTAGCTCGTGATCATAACTGCTTATGTCTATTTTAAAGTACTTCTGAGTGAATTTAATCCTATCTAGTATCGAGACCTCTAAGCTGCATTTAAAATACACCATTGTTGTGTAAGTCTCATCGAAAGTGAACACATTAATAGGTATTCCATGAGTATTGTGTTTTATTACTGCATTTCTCTGACTACTATTAAGAAAGATTAAGTTTTAAGTATCATCTAAATGATTCCAAGAGGTCACACAGCAAGCCCCACCCCCACAGACCAGCTGCATTTGAATCACTGAGTCATGTTTTTATGAACACCTTGTCATACTCAACAGGCTTTATGATGGTTAAAAGCTTCCACAATAGTAATTTACTGGCTAATTTTGAGACAAAATATCTTGCACTGTGGGCTGAGAGAATGTGTTATTCTATCTGCATAAATAATAATATGTTATGGGTTGTGTGCATAGGAAGCAAGTGGAATGTCTGTTACCTTATTGCTTCCATGTAGAATTGGCATTTCAACTGTAACTGTGACTTAAATCAACCCAGTTAGTGACAAACTGTAAAGTTGAATCATGTGTTAGGTTTTTTTCCCTGCATGTTATCCATCACTGCACTAACCTGTGAACTAACTGTAAGTTGTAACAGTGATAATCACTCTGTAACTGCAATTTATTCAATTGAAGACCATCTTATTAGTACAAAAATAGTTTGAAGCGATGTTTTTATAATGACTGTGATAAAACTTTCATGTTGCCTAAATGTGTGCCATGTAAGACATTTATAATGGTCCCAAGTGTAATATTAACAGAGCTTTTTAATGTGTGTAAAAAGAGATCAGTTGGTTTTGGTTATATTACCAAATATAGGTTAGATTCCCTTTTGGAGTTAAAGCATTGCTGGTTGGTTCCAAACTTCAGGATTAGTGGCATTTCAAGAGAAATGAATTAACATCTTTTGTGATGTACTGGACAGGTAGTATTTCAAAGAAGAGTTAAATACTCTGTTTGTACACCTGATGTCCAACACCACTTTACCCCTGTTCTGTACACGTGGCCTCTCTTAGGGTGCTGTGTCTTATACTGACCAAAACCTCAAGAGTTGTAACTGCCATGTCAGCTTCTCTGTTAGAAATGTTAAAATCAAACTGTACAAACAATGAACAATAAATAATAAATAGTGTCAATAGCATGGGAGCTGGTCTCTGAAGAGTGTTGTAATGGCATCTTCCCTCCTGCCCCCTACAGATATAGTGATAGATTTCATATCAAGAAGTAAAAGAATTAATATTTATCATCCTGTGTGGGTCCTTGAACATAAGGGGATTTACCTTTTTTTTAAATCATTATTTAAAAATATTTGCATTATTAACCTTGGAAATACAAACAATAAATTATCAGAAGAGGTGAAGTGAACAATGATTGCCTTTTGTAGAAAGCTTCTCCAAAAGATATGAAGTGACAGAAAAGAATAATATCAAATCCTTCCAGTTCAAAGCCTCATAATTGCATGGCTCTATATCTGCTAAAGATTTTAAAAAACTCTGCAGAATGTCATTGTAATATTGAAAGTTTCCTTATTATCTTCAGATTTCAAGATTAGAAGCCCCTCCTGCCCTTCATTAAAGAGAAGCAGATGCCTTACTGTACACTTACATTCCCAACACTTGATTTTACACTTGGAATGATGTTGTTACATTAATGTTGCTTTTTAATCATTAAAGTGTGTCACTTTTCCTGCACATTTCTTCAGTGACCTTCTTATCTCCCACAAATTCACCTTTTGCCAGAGAATTTATCTCATTTTTCTTTTCTTCTGTCTATGATTAAGTTTCATTAAAGTAACCAAGCACAGATTTCTTGTATTTCCAGGAAATCCATCTGTATTTGATAAGCCAGTAATTGCAGGTTATTTTTACTCCTGTGTAAGGTGATAAAATAATTAATCATATTAACTGTTTAAAGTATTGGGTTTAGATTTTTTGGATTGTATATCCTTTAGATAAATGAACTTGCCTTTAGAACAGCTGCTTAACAAATTCACTGAATAAGACTTATTTTGTGTTGGTCTGGAGATAGTTGTGTTAGGGGGGAGAAAGGGATGCAAGAAAAGAAATTTATCCTGAAAATAGTGGTTATTTAAATATATAGTTTGTCAAGATGTCCTCAAAAGCAGGTTTGATGCTAATACTGAAAATTTAATGAAATTTTGTCAGTTGGCTTTGTTGTAAGAGTATATTTCTGTGATTTTTCTCTCATAGTAAAATCTGTAATAGAATAGCTACACCAGTTGTCCAAACAGTTGTATAACTTGAATCCTTTCTGAGTTGATAGCTGTTATGGATGAGGTTTGCCAAATATCAAAAGAAACTAGCATTTTGACACTATGCAAGGCTTGCTTTTTAAAATTTGTATTGATGTTTCAGGCATAAAATTATCTAGTTTAATTAAATTTCATGAGAAATATTTTAAACATTAATTTAGCAATATTAAAAATACTAAAACAATGTCATAGACTGATGAATAATAGGTTTAAGTACTTGTATGCCTTGTTTGCCTGCAGACCTCATAGCCTTTTTGTGATACACTTACCTACTTCACAAAGATAATACTCCTGGGTTGAAGAGCTATTGTTCATCAGAAGACTCATTCTAGGATGATTATATAAGAAAATAATTTCCCATAAACCCTGCTGTAAATCACTTGAGTAAGACTCACTATGCTTATTCTAGGTAGTCTGTTTTATGTGGTGACAGCCTTAGTAAGCTGTGATTGGGTCACTATGATTGGTCACTAGCAACATGTGGAGGTCTGATGGGCATCAAATTCCAGAGTTAATATTCTGCTTTCATATTCTGGAATAGTCTGAATTTCATCTCAGGAGAGAAATAATTAAATTTACTTTCCCAATTAAACTCCGACTGCAGAGTGGCAATTGGCTTCAGGAAAAGCCTACTATTATTCAAGATAGAAATGACTCTCAGGGGCCAGGTCTTGGCACATAGTTGGACATCACTTTTTTGGAGGGACATGCTGCCCTCACCTAGTACTGAATAAAAAGTTTCATATCTAATTTAATAACTCATAGGTAGGCTTGTCATTATTTCACTTATGTCCATAGCTCAAATACATGATATGTGCCTATATACCAATAAGAAATAATTTTGAGCTGAAACATCTTCCCCCACATTCCCACCCCAAATCTCTATCCAAGACATTACATACAAAAATAAATTCAAAATCTGAAGGGTTTATTTGTACAGAGACAACTGCAGGTAAAACATCTGTATTTTTAGGATTCTGGAACATTAGCTGTCATAAACCACAAAAACTTGTACATGTGGTGAAGAAAGTAGCTTAAAAATAAAGTCAGATACAAATTAAAGGTGGAATCAGGAATCTCTGTCCACATAGTATTCAGAGGAAGCTGAATTGCATTCCCAGTTTATTTTCTTGGTAAGTGAGCTTTCAATTAATGATTTTTGTGGATGTCTGCGTGTGCATTTAAGATTTTTGTTCAGCAAGGCAGGTTATAACTTGCTATATAGTAGCAAGGTCTCCATCTAATGCACCATTAAATGATCTTGTACTAATTAGTTCACCAAACCTGAATGTTATCGATGCCTAAAACTTTCTCAGGACATGGCTGACAAGACCTATGATTTATGAAATGAGCATCATGGGAAATTAATAAATCCTTTACAGCAAATTCTCTCTTTGTCCATTTACCTTTAGCAAATACACTTTTTTTTTTTTTTTGTCTTCCCCCATTCCAGACTCTTGGTGCAGATTTAGGTGTTCTCTACAAAGCAGTTAGATATCTTGTCTTACAGAATTTGTATCTGGTATTTTTCACGTGAGCTTTATGCCACATTTCTACTGCAATACATTCATTTTTTTTAGGAAGGTGTGTTTAGTATAATCTGTATTTATTTTGCATGTTTCCTCTGTTGGACTTCAGCCATATAAAATAAATGCTATGTTTATTAGCCCCTTTGACTGCAGTTTTTCAAAGACTTTTTCTCTTGGCCCATCTCTTGGAGTCTTGTTTCCAAGGGTTCTTTATGTCCAGGCCTGTTAGAATTTACAAGCTGGAATGAAAAGACAAGTCAAAGTGTATTTAACTTGCCTCCCTTGAATGCATGTTCACTTGTTTCTGAACTGATAATGTGGAATTTGGGACTGTTTTGGTAAAAATATAAATATTCTTAGAAGGTTTGATGCAAAATGGGCAGTAGTAAAGCTTTTTGGAAAGCAGACTTACCACAAAAATATACACATACATATAAATATACATTGTTGAAATCATTATTATCAGATACTTGCATGACTGAAAAGTTCCGAAATTAAACTAGTTTTAACATAGTGTTCATGTAGCTTAAATTTGTTTTAGGTATCTTAGGTAACATTTATTATTTCACTGCTTGTAAGCTGGACTTAAGCATCTTCAAACAGCACTTGTAATTTCAGAAGAGCAAGTATGTGACTTTCTTGGAATAAGATTACTTTTCCTTCACACTGTTTTAATGGGCTAATGTTGAGTAAATTTGCTTTATGAGTAACTGCTCTTTTTTTATCCAAAGGCTTTGTGGGTTGACTATAAATTTTACTAAAATAACTTTTCTGCAACTTGATGTGCTGTCTGTAAATGTGATTTGACTACATCAGAATTTACTTTTCCCTACTACTGAAGGACAGTGATGTGGAATGCAACTACAAAATCAAGTACAAATAAGGAAAAGTATTGTTTTATAAAATAGGAACATTAAAATGATGAGTATGAATTGTAACAAAGCCACAGTTGAATAATCTTTTGGAGAAATTTGGAGGAATTAAAAAAAAAAATAAAAAATTACTGAAGTGCCTCACAAATTCCTAATTCCTTCTGTTCTCCCTGAAAAACAAAGTAGGTCTCAAAACCACATCTGATCTGAAGATTCATATCCAGTCTCAGCACACCAGAATCAGGGCAGTTGATGCTCTGTTGGGAGCACTGGTGAGCTTAGACTTGTAAATCAGACTGGAACATACTTTCAACTCACACTGTGTACTGAAGAGAGAACTGCAAAGCTAAGCAACAGGGAAATATTGGGTCTTGCTTCTAATGCAGCAGAGATTACCTTTCATTACAATGGTTAGTCCTGGATTTACAGGGGTGTTGAGGCAGACTTTAAGAGGTATCTTGACAGGCTTAGAAACCCAGCTCAGTGTTCTCAGTACTGGTTCCAAGTCAGTGGGAGTCGTTTCTAGCTGCCTGAGGAGTTACTAGAAATCTTGGGTGGCATGTCTCTATATCTGTGTAGATGTAGATCTTAGCAAATCAAAACATATTCCTACTAGTGGAAGGGTGGTTGTGATTATTGTCATCCTCTACGTGGGATAAAAAGCTATGTGAAGGTGGAAAAGCACTGATTTTAGTTGGAGTGGCTTTATGGCAGTGGTTAAAGAAATGATGGATAGTTCTTCAAGAAAAAATTGGTATTCCATCTTACATTGTTCTTCCAGATGCTCCAGAGTTTCACTTGTTTCTGCATTTATCCCCTAAAGTGTGGACTGTGCAGTCCTTTGAGGACCCAAGATTTGAAAGGCTGTATTAAATTTTACTTGGTATTTTGTGCCTGAAGTTGTCCAAGCTCTAAGCATTGTTGGTTCCCAGCAAAAGCAGTGAAACCTGGGAGTGTTTGACAGTTATTGTGTTGAAACCCATGGATGTGTGGCACAGATTGGCTTCATGTTTACTAGACCCATGTTCTTTTTTTCATTCTAAAAGACCATAACAAAACTAACCCAGTATATTTGACAGTATAGATACAATTGCAGTGTGCCATTAGCAGTCTATCAACTTATGGAAGACAGTATGGATTTTTTAAGGGTTATTTTGCAATCAATCTCTGATGCTTCAGGATGATGAAATCTTAATTTAAATTCCATTTATCAAACCTACTAAAACAAACTTAACAGGGGAAAAGCAGCATTAAGGAATTGCTTTCCCTGATCTTAATGTGGAGATTGCTCTTTTCTTGACAAAGTGCTGCACCTGGCAAGAAAGTCAGATCAGTATTTGATAGATGTAGCTTGTGTGAAGGTATTAACGAACAATTTGAAATTACAGTCATTATTTAGTTTATTGGAAGCCTCTTAGAGAATATGATTTATGCCACCAACAAGCTTTTTTGGTGCATTATAAGAATCTAGAACAGCAGGCTAGAAACCAGGGAGCTTAGACTAGTGAAAGTTCATTTAAAAGTCATGTTTCCAGTATAAATTACATGCAGTTGTGCAAACATGTCAAAGTTTGGTAAATTGAATTTGTTTAATGTAAACAACCCTTTGACCAAAATAATAACATAACTTCAGAAAAAAACATTATGCTCCCACTTTTAAAAAGTTTGTGTAACTCAATGCAAGAAAGAGCTCAACTGTAATTCTGTGGAGAATTATGATTTATTAGATCCAAACTCCATAAAGCAAGCTCATAAACATGTTTTAATTTCTTTTGTTGGTCTACATTATAGAGACAGTATTAAGACACAGGAAGATAGTTACATTTGTTTTCACTGGTTGAAATTGCTTGGACATCAGAGTTATAATAATCTATTTAGAACTAAGTACTTCAAAAATATTTTTTTCAGGTGTTTCTTTCCACTTTGAGTGGAAAGAAATTTAATAATAGCCATGTCTTCCATATGCAGAATAATGCACTGTATGTAATTTTACTTTTAAAAAGGCACATCTTCAATGTAAAGAGACACCTACAGTTGTAGCATCAATAAATATTCTTTCTGGATTAAACAGTATTATTGCTACTCCAGATTTCTCTGTGTTCTATGAACTGTATAAACATGGAGCAGAAGTGGCAATTCCTTTCTCAATGAATTTAACATTTAATATGTTAGACATGGGAGAATCTGAAATTTGCATGTCAGCCTAGATCTAATCCAATTTATATATATTTTTAAATGTCTAGAAATTTGTGAACAAGTTGTCACTACAGGCATTTGAACAAATCCCATGTAGCACTGAGTATTATGGCCCTCATCCAGGAATTGACCAATGGAATATTAGAAGTAGTTCTGTTGATGTCTTCAGAAGTTAGCCTTAGCCTAAATTCCTAGTTTTCCAAATCAAGGCTATTCAGGATAAAAACTGAGGTGAATTAGGGAAATTTTATGATTGCTGTGGAATTGAGAAAGAATTCTTCACATCAACCTGATTCAAAAGAGTAGACCCCAAAGACACAGGACAATGAATAGGGGGTTCTTTCCAAACAAATCTGTGCAGTGTCAGTTTGCCAAAAGGCTGCAAAGGGGATTAAAGGTCACTATGTACCAAAGTAGAGCCTAATCTAATCCCTGAAAGAAATAGGCTTTCCAGCTTGAGCTGGAACATTTAATTACATTTTGAATTATGCAAATTCAGGAGATATATATTCCCATTAACTAGGGAGGTTGCAAAGGGTCTGCAAAGTGAAATTCAGGTGAAGTTTGTTTTTACTGACTTGAGGAGGGAAGGAGAGTTCCACCACTCGGGAAATGTTTGAAGCATCTGCATTGTTTTATACTAATATGCTCTGAGATGTCCACACTGAATCTATCAGGATTTTTCAAGGCGGAGAAGGGAATATAAATTCACATTGAGTTTACCCTCCCCCAAAGCAAGTTAAAACTCACCATCACAGTCCCATTAGTAGTTAATGAGTCATTCATCTGCAAACCTGTGCTTAACTGTGACATGGGGCCTACCTTTTACTTTCTAAGTAAAAGGGTAGAAAATGTAAAGGGCTGTTGCAGTTTCTCAGCAGTTGAAATGGCTAACTAGCATGTATTGAAGCATGCAAAACTGTATGGGCTCAAAGTCAGTTTTCCTGTCCTCATTTATAGGTCAAATCACATGCAACTTGACTTGTTTTGCTGTCCCAACTACCACTTTTGTGTCGATTCTGTAGGGAGCTTGGGTTTAAAAGGAAGATAAAGCGCTGCTTTGTTGTTGACACTAGGGTGGCTGTCAGGGACATTTTGCCTTCCACAAAGGTCATAAGTTGTCACTGAATCCCATTGTTGGCAAGGAAAGGTCTGGTTTTCATGGCTTTGCTATTTGTTTTGATTTGGTCTCCTCCTGGGTGCACAGATTATAGCCCAGTAAACCTCTCTTTCACTGACTAGTGTGGGAAGTTCCAGTCTCTCATAAACCTTAAATAAGCCTTAACTCCAGAATGCTGCCTTTTGGAGATTTAATTTCTCAATGTTTTGCTGTGTTTTTAGCCCAAGGGTGCTGTTGACAGAAAGCAGTGTTTTTATTCCCTGATTGCTGTCTCTCTTTATAATTTAATTATTTTATTTTTTTTTTGTGAGCGTGTTGCGTTTTGCTGCATTAGTGGAGGTATCTGTGTTTGAAAAAGGATTACGTTAGTCAAAATTTAAGACAGATAATTTGCCCCTTTTCCTTACTGACTGACAGGATCCTAAGCCACGCATAATCTTTTGCAAAATACAGCCCTTTTGCAGCATATCAGAAAATTTCAAAACCAGATTTAACCTCTTAATACATCTAACTGTACCAGCCAATAGTGCTGTAAGATGCCTGAGATTTGCTGAGATTGCTTTCTATTTTATTTTATTTTTTGTAACTAAACAGGTCATTTTACCCCATGTATCCCTTATTTAGGATAATTTATTGTCTTTACTGCAGTGAAGGCAAAAATGAGTGTTCCTTAAAAGTTTCTTTAAAGGCAAATGAGAAAGTGTTGCTTTACACCTGAATTTTGAACTCACTAATTTTGGAGAAGCAAACTTAAGCAGATCACCACTGTTCTGTGGAGAATTTCCTGCAACGTAGATATATCAAAGGCATGGAATGTCTGTATGGCTTTCACATACTCAAAGAGAATCTTTCAAGTATTTTTCAAATACTCTGAAGGAAGAGTTATCAAATCTGAGCATATTTCAGTCAGATGTAAAGCTATTTTGAGTACAAAGTAGAAGAGCTGCCTCTCAGTGCAGATGCTCGTGTCACAGTCTATTTTCCTTCAGGAATGACATCCAGAATTTTCACAGTCCTCTGTCTTGTGTTGCTCTGTCCTGGCATGAATCTGCAATGCAGAACTGGTATGGACTTTCTGGAGAGCTCTTTCCTAAGACGTTCGTTGAGAAAACATTGAATTAGGGGGCATTCTGCGTGCCGATTAGAATTTTTTGTCCTGCAGCAGTTCACAAGTTCACAGGTAAAGTTAAAAGTTACTTGCTGCTTTTCTGGCAAAGGAAGCTGTCTGTTTGCCTGCCATGGAAACCTTTCCTGAGATTTCCTAGTTGTCAAGGATGGGTTCAGAGTTCATAGACTTTTTATTGTGCCCTTTTGGAGGGATAGAGGCTGATTTGCAGCACTATTTAAAGCAAAGATGCCAAATGAAAGTTCCTCGTTTTAAGTTTATGCTTGCACAAAGCTTCTTTGTGGTTTTTTAGGCCTGTCAGACTTGTCAGGCGTGGTAAGAAAAAGTATATTGTTTCCAGCACTTGGATTCCTTTCCTTCTGACATCTGCCACTCTGTAAAGATGATAAATTCCTGCCTCATTAGCCAGGGGTGTGGGATTACAGGCTGACAACACATTAATCACCAGCTTCTGTGGCAGGCTGACTAGCAATAGGCATTGTTAACAAAACTTTTCTAATATGTCACTCTTCTCTATGACAGCCTGTAATCAATCATCTTGATTGACAGTGCTGATAGATTACACTATTTATACTTTGTGTAATGAAAGATAGCGTTTCCACCTACTGTCATTTCTAGGCTAGCAATGGAGGATCACTGAATAGCAACAAACACAACAAAAAACCCCAGGCCTCAGCTCGGCATTGTGAAGTTAAGTCAGACAGTGTTGTAGGTCTTTTGTGGCAACTTTCAGATGAGGTGTTTTGTTGGGGAAACCTGGTAAGCCCATGCCTTTAAGTAACTCTTGAACTGAGTGTGTCTTTGCTGGCTTTGTTACATTAAGCTGTCAGGTCAAGTTCAGGCAGGTAGGAGGTTTTGTTAATCATATGGTGGCTATAGCTTCCTTCTTCCATCCTGTCTGTCTTCTCCCGCTGACGCCCCCTCCAACCCCAGCCAAGATGTGAGATGATTTAGATGTTGATGAAGTATGTCTGTTTCATGATTTAGAAGGCAAAATTATACGTGTTTCCCGTAATTGTATGGTGCAGGGAAAGTAAACACAGGGAGGAAGTGCAAAGCCAACCTGCCAAGACACAGCAGAATCTGTGCTGGAGCTTGTTTTGCCTTTTGAAACTTAGAAAGTCAGAAGTAAAATCAGAAACTAAGTGCAAAATCAAGCTAAGTCAGTGGTTTTGTTTTGCTATAGCTGTTTCTTGTTCTCGAATCGCTTGATCATCACATTTAATTGTTCTTTAGATCCTGAAGTTGTTTTCATTTGGCTGAAGTGGAAGATTTAACATCGACTGTAATAGGACAAAAGTTTCTTGTAGCAAATGCCTGTTCTTTTTCCCCCAGATGGATCCTTTAATTTCATATTAAGTACAAATAAATGCTTCCTTAATGTGATTGGAGTGGCTCAGCTATCCTTACATATCTTCATTTTTATATGCATCCCAAGAATTTTTGTAATATCTTTTATCAGTAAATTTATTTCCTTATCTGTCCCTATAAGTATATGTGTGTGTTTTTTTCTTATTGGAAAGGTGCATGCGCTCAGTTAAAGTTAGAAATTTGAAATCAACCTTTGGATTTTAGGAAATAGGAGTTGGAGTTTAAATTATAGTACTTGAGAGCTGGGCTAAGTTTAGGCAGCTGGACAGGAACAGGGGTGAAGAAGATCGTCTAAACTTTAATCTCCCCAAGAAGAGTTTCATTGTGAGGCCACAATGATTAATGAGAAACCTGACCATCTGATTAAGCTCCTCTGTGTCACAGGACATGATTAGTAGGTGACAGAGACTGTAACAGTATCCAGCCAAGCCTTGTTTCTTTCACAGCTCAGACTGTTATATGATTAATGTCCCCAAGGGCTATCTCCAGGTCAGGCAGGGAGAACCTGTCAGAACAGGTGGAAGTGACAAATTCTGCAGGAACTCCTTTTTGCAAGAGAGGCATAACGCAAGAATGGATGAATGGGGAGGATTCCAGATGGGCTGGTTGACCTTTCTGTACTCTGAACAGACACGGGGAGCATCATGGGAATGAAACATAGTAAGGTATCAAGAAACTGCAGATGTTCCATAGTTTATTGAAGAATTATAGCGTTGCCAAGTTGGGTTGGTAAAATGCACAACATATTATATTATCACCACTGGTTTATGCTTTCTGATATGCTGTAGGAGACTGTAGATCTAGCATGTGTGTGTATAGACTAGATGAAATACACGCTGTGTTTGATGGCAATAGGGAAAGATTCTTTGCTGCAGTACAGATAAGGCTTGATAGAGTTGATGCTTAATATAGCATTTTTTTGTGTTAGTATATATAATCTATCTCATTTTCATCAATACTCCTCTATTTAGGGCAAGACAATCTTGGAAGTTAAAATAGTTTATAAACATCCTCATGACTTTTTATTAGGTGGTGGTGATCTACTATTTTATATCTTCCCAGAGTACTTTCACCTCTTAGGTGATAGGTTCAAATCCCCAGCTAAAGTATCCTGACATGCTCTACCTTGCAATATCACACAACACAGAATTAGCAAGGGGGGTTGCTAAAATCTCATCATTCAGACAAATAGAGCTTTTCATTTTATCATAGGAATGGTATAAAATATCTTTGTAGTGCAATAGAGGCAGAGAAGGGAATGTTAGCACTGGGGTACTTATGGAATTCCCTCTGGAATTCCCCTCTTCAAAACAAAACCAAATGTGAAATGATATAATAGGATTACCCCCGCTTCCCCAAATGAAGAATATTCTTCTGTGCAAATCTTGCTGATGCCATTATTATACGTGTTTGGTACTATTTTTAGCTATATATATAATTTTTGCTTTATTCAGCTTCTGTTTTAACATATGCAGTATATCTTCTCAGTTTAACTGTAATAAATCAATTTTCTTCTACATAATGAATGTTTTGTTTGTTGGGTGTTTTGGGTTTTTTTTGTTTGGTTTTTTTTTATTTTTTTTTTTTGTTTTTTTATGTTTTTTTTTCTCAGCTTTCCATAGCTTAGAGAAGAATGGTCTCTTTCCATTTTACAGATGCAAATGTGGAGTACTGAAATCTGACATAGTACAGGCAAGCCAGCAGAAGTTATTGTACTCCAGCATTAGGCTTTTGAATTTAATTGAACTTCTTTAGTCTGTATTTTCACCATTTTAAGGGGAGCCATTCTGAATAAAGGCTGTCATTTCTGTGGTTCTAAGACTTAGTTTTTGTTCCTTGCGACTGTTTAAGTGTCAGAGCCAGCTTTGGGTATGGTAAATGCCATGCTCCCTTGAGCAAATCGGCTGCCATATGCTGTAATTTACACTTTCTGAATCTTTATTGGCTAGGCAAAAGGTCATTTTGGAGAGTGGTTTTCCCAATACAGAATTAATAGAGGAAGCAGACACACTTCAGTGGACCAGTGACTGGAGATGGCAAACCTCCTCTATGTGCATAGTCATAGAGAGGCAAATATAATATAGGTAAGAATAAGTTCTAAAAGCTACAGAGGGATTAAACCAAAATCCCTCACTTGAAAACTCCAGACTTAGAAATCCAAGTCTGTTTGGATTCTATTTCTCTTAAAAAAAAAAAAATAAAAAAAAAATGAAAAAAGTCATGCAGAAATCTCTGGTAGCATAAACATTTTAATAGCAATTGGAGGTACTGTCTCTTACTGTGTTTCAAAAATGTTAGACTTTGATAAATGGTGACAACTTATCTTGTAAATAGTTTGTCTAGCTATTGTTTGTTTCAGACTTTGCTATCAGTTTTTCAAACTCTTGTCACTGTATATCCTTTCCTGTAGGTTGATCAGTAAATCAGAAAGTAGGCCTGGATATGAATTGCTTGTCAGATGGAAGAGGAGACAATACTGACTTTTTAGCCCTCTTTTGAAATCCTGGGCAGAAATGAAAGCTGTATCAGCAAGCAAAATGCATAGCAGTTTACTGTGCAAAAGAGGTTAAAGAAGGGCATATTAATTTTAGGAATAATGCCCTAATCCAGGTGCAGAAAATCAGTACCATGGTGGAATATTCCCAAGTGACCCAAGTCCTTCAATTAAAATAAATAAATAAATAAATCTTTGAAGACCTTTGAAGTTTTGAATGTGATTGCATTAGCAACTTATGTGACTTGTCTCCTACATTTCAGTGCCTGAGGCACTCTAGCTGAATTCAGAATTTCTCTAATGATTCTTAGGAGTAGGGAGGTGCAGATGTGTGTCTGTTGTATTTTGTAATAGACTCAGGTGTGTTTCTGTTATCAGTAACACTAATGAAAGCTTAATGGCAATTTCCATAGAGACTTGCAAGGATCTCTCCATTTCCTTAACTTGCAGGACATGTGCTTATAGTGCAAAAGGATCTTGTGAAATAGCCACCCTCAAAATAATGATGTTTCTCCTTATGTTTAGGTGGAACTTCCTGTGTTCTAGTTTGTGCCTATTGCCACTTGTCCTATCACTGGGCATCACTGAGAAGTGACTGGCTCCAACCTCTTGACACCTGCCCTTTAGATATTTTTAAGCATTTATAAGATCCCTTCCTAGTTTTCTTGAGGCTAAATAGCCCCAAGTCTCTCAGCCTTTCCTCGTAAGAGGGATGCTTCAGTCCACCAACCATCTTTGTAGCCCTCCAGTGGTTCCCTTTCTCTCTTGAACTGGAGAGCTGAAATTTGGACACAGTACTTCAGATGTGGCCTCATGAAGGCAGAGTAGAGGGAGAGGAGGACTTTCCTTGACCTGCTGGTCACACTTTTCTTAAGGCACTCTGGGACACCATTGGCCTTCTTGAGTACAGGAGCACACTGCTGGCTCATGGTAAACCAAGGCTCCAGAACTCCCAGGTTCTTTTCCCTGGAGCTGCTTTCCAGCAGGTCAACCCCTAACCTGTGCAAGTGCATGGGGTTATTCCTCCCCAAGTGCAGGACTCTACACTTGCCATTGTTGAACCTTGAAATTCCTCTCTGCCCAAATCTCCAGCATGTGCAGGTCTTCTTGAATGGCAGCACAGCCTCCTGGTGTGTCAACCACACTAATCCTGATCATCAGCTTTTTCTTTCTTTTTTTGTTACAGTGAAATCCAAAATGTGGCTTTGGGCATTAAAATACCCAAGTATTGTAACATGTCTGTTATTTTTTTTTTTTTTAATATTATTAATTCTTTTTAACATATGCATTTATTGTGTGAATGCTGCTGTGCTTCATTTCTATCTGAAACAGTGTTATGCTAATAACTCTACTTTTTAGCAGTTTTTCAAAGAACACAAGGCAATATGCCAATGACAAGCTTAGAAAGTATGTATGGAGTTCCTGATAATGTGACATTATTTTTTTCTTACTTTTGCTCTTCATTTCAACTTAATTAGTCCCAGTAGGAAAGACTGATTTTTTTTTCATTTTATTTTTTTTTTTTAAAACCTTGTAGCTAACATCTGTTGGCATTCCTGGGGTCATTCTTGCACTGTCCTGTTTGACATTTCTAGTAAAAGAAGAGGCATTTGTTCATATTGACATTAGCTTCCTCAGTATCTCTCAGTGGTGCAGATGGCCTGTGAATAAAGACATCAAGCTAATAGGCAAGGTGACAAGCCTCAATAGTGCTGGTGCTCCCCATACTTAAGTGGCAAGGCAACATAGATTGCTGTTACTGGGGATGTGCTAGGTCACCTGGCACTAAAGCATATGGAATTAGTTAAAAATGCAGTGGGATCCTTGGAAAAGAACAGTACCGTGAAAATCCCTGGCTGGCTATAGCAGTTGCTTTTTTTCAGTGTAGTATTTTATATTTCTTTCAGTGGCAAAATTTCAAGGAAAGTGTAACATATGGAAAGGAGATCCCTGATTTTCTCTAGGTATTTAGTGATTGGGACTGTTTAATGCATGAGAGTAAGACATAGCTGGAAGATTTCTTCATTACATTGCTGGCTTGTGTGGTGTTAGAAGAAAACAACAAGTGTCTTGTGTGATGAGCAAGGTAAAACAAAGAATGTGAATCTAAATGAAGATGCACAGAATGCATTTTAAGTGCATATTAAAATATATTTGTGAGAGTGTTTTGGAAAATGGTGGGGTCCCAAATGTCAAAGTCTGTTTCTTCCACAGCGGACATTTGTGTTATCCTCTGGAGAAGACACACTGGAAAACTTGGCATTTTGAAGTCAGCTAATTATTTCTTGGGGTAGAATAGAAAGCAAAGCCAGAAATGCAAAGTTTAACAAACAAAGCACGAAAGAGAAAGATGGTTAAGCTTTCAAGAAGCAGAAGATGTATAAGTCACTATAATTTTAACAAGGCAGTTAGTTGGCAAAGCTAATGTCTTGGGGATCCTATGTCAACATGGTGTGTAGGTCCTTTTCCTATGGCTCAGCTGGGATAAAATACAGCTAAGAAAATTCAGAGAAATCAGAGGTATTTTACCTAATTCATCTCTGTTCCAAATGCAGACTTTTAAATGGAATCATTTGCAAAAACTGTTTTTAAATACTCTTATTGTGGTGTTAAAAGTAGAAAAAGGGAAGGAACAGAGCTTTTCTCTTCCCCTACTTCTAATGGGAATAGCTTTATTGTAAATAGGAAGACATTCTCTCTTCTCCAATAAGGTTTTGAAGTCAGTAAGCTCCTCTATAATAAAGGAGAAGCATTCTTGGTTGAAATATTTCAACATCATGAAAAGCAGAAAGTGAGTAAATATGCCAATAAAAGTTAGCATTTCTTTTTAAATTCAGTTCCCATAATCTAGAATATATAATTATAAGTGGCTGAGATTGTTGTTAAAAAAGCAAAGGTAAAAAGGCCAGTCACTTTAAAGTAGTTTATAAATACCTCTGGAAAAATCAAATTTGAACTTACCAAAAGCTCAGTGAGCAATGCAATCATGAATGATCATGTGTATCTGTGATTTTATGACTCTTGTGGTATGTTTGAGTCTACTGTAGCAAAAAACTGCAGATTATGTTTCTGTTTTTCCAGAGCTTGGAATCATCTGTTCTCGCTTTTGACAATGGTTTTGAACTTACCAAGATGAAAAATGATTTCAATTTAATAAGGGATTTTGATAGTTTTCTTGCTTATTAGTAGGGCTCTATAAGTAATAGTAAGGCACAAAAAATTCACCTGTACCAAAAGATGTTTTCATCAGTGAGGATGTAGGAGTGTTTGCATCTGTAATGTGTAATGATATAAATGCTGCTGACATCAAGCAATGATGTATTTATCCTCTGTCTTCTCCCCTTATCTCATCTTTGAAGAATTAGTTATGGGGCAGCCACATAATAACTTTTATATGAGGATCCCAGAACTTTTTAAACGTAAATTAACTGTTTCTTTGTGTACTTCTTTGGAGAAGAGGAGAAATCTGCAATTTACACTTGCACAGTTTGTTAACATTACGGGGCATAGGTTAGATATATGAAGTGACATTGGGAACATAAGATTCAAACCTGGCAAACTTTCAGAAGGTTCAGGTTTGAAGTCCCAGAACTACTTGTTCTAGAAGGTGGACATTCAAAGAGAGCTACCTGGTAACCAAAATAGTCTAGCTAAAGCAGAAAGTCATACAAAGTGGGCTTGGCAGTTGTCATAGCTTCTTGGAAATGTTTTTGAAGCTTTACATACAGATTTTCACGCACACACTTGGTTCAAGATGGTGCACATCCAGTGATGTTGAGCAGTGGAGGTGCATCTAATAGACCTATTGGGACATCATCTGCTGTTTTTTAGCTGTTGGCTTAGTTTCTTTATGGCCAATTTAGCTATTGTCAATTCATTCATGTACATCTTATTGTGACATGCTGGGGAGCCACATGATTTTAATAGAGGAATTGTGTTGGTTTTGCCTATATCTTGAAAGTGATGCTAATTGCCCAGACATGAAAAAAAATAAAAGGGCAGCTGTAATTATTAAGTTTAAAGACCTTGTGGCAAATTAATTCGGAAAGTGAGTGGACTTAAGTTTAATAGTCATATGTAGTCTGTCTTTCACTAAAAATATGATCTGGTTTACACTAAGGAAACTTTAAATCCCTTTGTTAAGAGATGATTCCATAGTTCTTAAACAGCCCTCAAGGAATCTACTCTTCAAAGCCTTTCTAGTGTTCAGAATCCATTTATAATGTGTCAGAAGACATCCTGAAAGCCTGAAAAGAGGTTGATTTTTGTACAATAAAACATAACATTTATCACTTCAAGTTTCACTGTATGCAGGCTCAATATTTCTGGGAACTAAAAAGCTAAATGTTATTTATGCTGAAGAACCTGGAAAGCTGAAGGAAAGTGTAAGGAAAAAACCACATTGCTAGTTCTTGCTTCTAGCTGGTAGAACTTAGATGCTTATGGATGTACTTGAGGGGTCTGTGGACATACAGGTTTTGTAATCCTATATGTGAAATCATGCTGTATTTTATTTTAAGAAAGCTGTCTTAGGACAGGACTCTTATGAGTGAGGTTTAGGGATCGACTATGAACTACTGCATCTCAAGGTGACAGTGTATTCTAGCACAAACTGTTATTAATTAGGTCCTATTGTTGTCTTATTTTCTATGGCTGGTGCATCCAGTGAACAGTCCAGTGCTGGAATTGGCATTAATTGGTACAAATGTTGTCAATCAAGAACAAAGAGCCAATGAATACTTTTTCTCAATATTGAGAAATGGAGGAACAAATGAGAAATCTAAGTAGAGTTCAGTGAAAAAAATTATGTTTTGAATTATGTAGAGACATTAATATATTGTTATATATAACATTTTCCTGCAATTTTTTTATCATGTGTGTATTTAGCACATTAATTACATTTGTTAGAATTCAGGTTTTGGTACTTAGAATTTTTGGCTCCTGTTTCTCTCTAACACTTGTGCCTACTATTTTTGCCATACATATATATGTTTTTAATTTCTTTTTTGCTATTGTGAAACTTATTTTCCATATATTAAAATCTGTTACGATGTATTTATACAAAATTAACAATTATCATTCCTTAAAGTAAGATCTTTATTCCTTTGAGCTCTCATATGTGAAATACGGATTTTTTTAGGAAGCTTTATTATTCCCAAAAGAAGCTATGTCTTCATTTGAGTAAAGAAACGGTGTGCTTTGAGTTGAGAGGAGTTTTATCTGGTACAAATCTTTGCATGATGTTTGTTGATTACAATCTCCTCACAAATAATCAAAGTGTCAGGTCCTCTCAACTGAAGCCACTTAAAACGTTTATTGGGTGTTTGTAAAGCTTTATAATCCAGTTGAAAGAATTGGGAGATGGTGTGAAAAGCCTGAAGCAAGAACTGCTTCTAGTAACTAATCTGCTTGTATTTCTGAAATAAGTGCTGGTACAGATACAGCCTCTGTGTCAGATTCTGGAAGGTTTAGGTTTATTACATTACTGGCTTTTTCTAGTAACTGTGAATTGTCACATTTGTTTGAGATACTTGTCTCATAACTAACTATTCTTTCAAGTAAAGATTAGCTTTCTTGTTAGGAGAGTCTTTTGAAAGAATTAAAACCAAGACTTTGATCTATGGTGTATATGTTGAAACTGTTTATATTTAAACCACTCTATGGAGTCTTCAAAGAAAGATAAACTGGATGTGAAAGTTTTAAAGGTCTCTGTGCAATACAGACGAGTTCTAACAAATTCTCAGCTCTTTGAATTGAACCCAGAACTGTTTGTCAGGGCTCAGTCCCTCTACTTACCCAGTAAGAGACTTACTCTCACATGGAAAGCTTTACATGTTTTAGCTTTCTTTGTTCCACTTCTGTTAATCAACAGAAACAGACCCACTTAACCTTTATTAATTGTACTTTACATCTAAGAGCTTTGCAGCTGATATGCTGAATGTAACTCTGATGATCTTTGTCTTTTATGCATTTCTGGCATCAAAACACATTTGTTTAGAGTTTTCAGATTATTTTTTTCCCCCCCAGCTATCTAATGGCCTTCAAATATGCATCTACTGCACATTGGATATTTTTATTTCAACTTAATTTTTGCTACTTCTGCTATTACTGGCACTGAAGATGGGTGTGTCTGCATTTTATACTAATTACTGGAGCAATGAAAGAGCATGGGCCCATCAGTTATTTTTCTATCACTATTGTCAGGAGTTAGTTGTCACAAATATTGATTGAGAGGTGTAGCATTTTGTGATAACTTTTAATGTGCCTAATGCACTGTGACGTGATAATAAATAAATATCCCCTTTAGAAGTGTTTATTTAACTGAAAAAGTATCTTAAAGGCTTGAATTAGATTCTGACTTACTGTGTTTTTCAGAAATACTGGTTCTAACAATAATTATTGACAGCATGACATAAAGAAGTACTGTGTTGTGAACAGGAAATGGGACAACTAATGTATTTGTGTAGTTAGTAAAAGAAATACCATTTAATTCAGATGGGAGTTAGGCTAGTTATCTACTTCATGTGGTTACTACCAAATGGAACTTTTTGGGGTCACTGACTCACAGGACTAACATGGTTGAATGAGACTCTTGTCCAAGTGTCAGTTTCACAGTGGGATTAATATTGCACACTCAGATGGATCTTCTTCATTGACAGGAACCTGACTTGGTCATGTCAACATTTTAAGTTTCTGTCTAAACATTTTTGATACTAGAGCAGTGCTATTTGGTTTTGCTCTTTCTAAGGTCTGAAACAGCTTTTCTAGGGCTTCACAACTAATCCAGAAAGAACATTTCAGGATTTGGCCTTCCCATA
>JANHGL010007280.1:0-66331 GCA_024611195.1 Ceyx melanurus | reverse complement strand
TTATATTCAAGCACTGTCCATCAGCAAAATTCTTTAAGGCAGTAATTTTCACTGTATTTGTGAAATATTTTCCTGTAGACTTGAAACCTGAGTATGCCCAAGAGTACCACAAAAGCAATAGAGGCAAATACTGAAACAATATTTTGTACATACTATAAAATAAAATTGGACTCACATTCCCTTTCTCTTTGGCATGACTAAGAACATTTGTAGCATAAGCATTTATGTAAAGGGTTGTTTGTGCTGTGACAATCTACGTCTTCTGAGCAAAACATCTGTAGAGAAATATGGATTTCTGTACATAGAATAGCTGTTTAATGATCTACAATGTTAGGCATTGTGGTAAACTTTCTGGTTCTCATTCATAAAGAAATATTTTATGAACCAGCTCTGAAGTTCTGTATATGTGGTGAAGAGTGTTGGCATGAAAAATGACTTTTCTCCATTAAATTGTCTTGCTCTCTGCTATTCAGTAGACTTGAGGGAAATGTAAAGCAAGTTACAGTGGTAATCTTCATGGAAATATGCTTGCAGCAGTAGGAAACATGAATGCTTTTCCCTAACACTCATGATTTTTTTTTTTAAGAATAATTTAATTTTTTTAATAAGTCAAAGGAAAACTGATTTAAATGAGAGGTTACAAATGACATATTTCTCTGCATGAAAAGGTTTCATTTTAAAAAGTTTTTCTTGCACTTCTGGTGTCTCTTTTCATAAAGATGTGGTGTTTTTCCCTTCCTCACACCAAAAGTAAAACATTTGCAGCTGTGTTTTTCTTCTGGCCAGTTCCCATTGCTTTTTATCTTAAATATTCATGTATGAATGCTAATAACTCTAACACAGTTTCTAATAAGCATCTACCTAAATAGCAGAGTCTTATATTTCAGCATAAAAATGGAAACTGGAATAGGAATAGAATCTGAATTGTTCTTTTCCTTGCTTCCCCCCCCAATTCCTCACTAGGCTGTAAATCAGGTTTGAGGCACATGGTTAAGGTATCCAGCTTAAGTCTGGATAAAAGTACATAAAAAGTTCATAAAAGTACAAGGAAGCATAACTGCTAGTGATCTGGTGATACCAACCAGCACATTTTCACTGGCATAATATTAATGAAGTCATTTACATTACAAAATCAGTGGTAATAATTAGATAATTTTTTATTTGCAATAGTTTATGTTAAGGGAGTGCTTCTCCCTTAACCCTTCTTGGGTACTGCACAGCTATTTCATGATCTATTTTTAGGTGGTTTTAAATTATTTGATCAATTACATGATAAGGTGAAAATTTGTTTTGTGAAATGTTCACATGATCAGAGCACAATCTGTAAGTCGAGCAACATATTTTTATCAGTTTGAGAAGTTACTATCTTCTCTCACTGACACAAGGTTAGAATAAAACATTCCCTTATTTATTTACATGTAGCAAAGCTTAATTTAATTAGTAAGCTTATGCAGCTTGAGAATTGCCAACAAGGATGATGATGATGCCCAAACCAGTTTTCTAGAAAGCATGCAAAGTAGTCAAATGCTTAATAAAATTGGAAATTAATTAATGGTGTGGAATCCGAGTTTATGAACTATGATTAATGTCAGAGCAAAGTCTGATTCTCTAGTTCAGTAAATACCATGCTGCCTTGTAATAAGGTAGAGGATCTGGCTAACTCAGGAGCCAGATTCTAAGTTGAACTGTCTCTAAGTGAGATTCTCTATCTGTTTGAAGTGTCAATAAACTCTGTTTCACACCACAGGGAAAAAAATTGCTGCCTACACAATCTTGAATACAGTAGTTCATGAGAAGGACCTTGAGATACCTAGAACTATTAATTTACATCACTAAGGATCAAGAATAATTTTCCTGGAGTAATCAAATGTACTGAGTTGAATTTCAAGGCAGTAGGAGGTCAGTTACATGGAATTTGGAGTAGCAGAATATGAAGGACAGTCTCTCAGAAAAAAATATAGTGCAATTAAATTAAAATATTGAAGTAGATTGGGCAAGTATGATCTATTCCTATTGGCCAACCTATTGCAGAAGAGTCTTCATGTTTCTTGTTGAAGTGTAGAAATCTCAGGGCTCAGTGGTTTTCTTTGATTCAGTAGATGGATCCTGAGAATGCTCTAAAGCAGGGTTTATGTGTGTATTTCTTCTCATATTTGTAAAATGTTTGGCAATGTTAAATGCTGGAATCATAACTATTTCCTGTGTATTTGGCATGATGAACATGATTTTAACAGTTCTCATTATTCATCATGATCACATTTATCACATATATGTGCGTATTTATGTTTCTTCTTGAGGCTATGCATATTTATAATGGCTTTAGCTAGAGATCAAAGGTACCCTTAATTATGAAAAATAGTTAGTTTAGGAATCCAGAGAGTGTAGAAAACAGTCCCGTTGCTAGTAAAAACTCAGCTGTGATATGGGTTCAACTTCTCAGTCTAATGCAGTGAAGTTAAAAATGAAGAAAAGTAGAGTTGTATGTGGAACCTTTGACACTTGCCAACTTGAAGCCTCGCTGTCAGAAAAGGAGTTGCCACTTGGAATAAACAAAAAGCCTTTTTTAGGACTGATAAAATGTGTTGCAAGTGGCAGCTAGATTAAAGCTTCCACATCAAAATGAATGCAGAAAAAGCTCTTTTCAGGAATAAAGAGGAGATTCAAGTTGTCAGCAGCCAGTCTGAGTCTGGCAAACAACATAAAGCACTTAGGGGTAGAGAAGTTTAATTAGAGCTCTCTGCAGGCTAAACAAAGGTTCTTAGTCTTCATCCTTGATAACTCACTGATTGGCTTTTGTTGTACCGACCAATATTGATATTAACTTTGACAAGAGCTGCTGTATGCATTCCATACAGTGCAGCCCTATATTGTTACCTTAGCAAAAAAGTTCAGTATTGTTGGATACAACAGATAATGTGGGTGACACATTGCAGCAGTGGCTCAAAAACAAGGTGCTTGAAATTCTGTTTCTTTGTGTTGTGTAGATGTTTTATAGTAAAGACCCTTTGAGTAATACATTCCTTTATGTTTTACCTCTCTCTCTCAGCAAAATCATTGTGTATAATTTTTCCTAAGTTTATTACCCATATGAAATGCACTAATCATGGCAAGTTTTGCAGCTAGATCAGGAAAGTTATTATCATCTATTAGTTTCAGTGTCATGAGACTTTTTTTTAAATAATTTGGTTCAAAGTATGCTCTTATGATTTGAAAAATTAAATAGAAATATATGGCAGCCAGTGGTATACTATAGAATGAGGTATATTGTTTATGAAATGCATTAGAATTTGCAGGAGTGTTATAGAAACAGTATTTTTGTACTTTGATCAAAGTGATTATTTTCACTATGAGTAAAAATTACTTTTTTTTTCTTAGATTTTAAGTAAAGATCCCTGTTTTCCTAATAACAATTTATTTTCCTGATTTTACCTCTTTTTTTTGTCAATGTACGTCCTCTATATGCATGTTGATGAGGCTCAAATTTAATATTCAGTACTTTCTCTTTCAATATAGGAAGGACACCTTTCCTTGGGAGAATAACAGAATACATGCTGTTGTCAAATTGTTACTATAGCCATTGAATAGTAGTATGTAGCTGTTACTAGATCAAGAAGCAAAACAGACCACACTTGACTAATCAGGGAAAAGAGACAATTTACTACTAAATTGATACAATTCACTAGAGAGATTAAATGCTATTTAGAGTTTTGCAAATACTTAATTGAATCCTGAATTATAAATTTCTACATTATTCCAAGTAACCTTCTAAAATAAACTATTGAATTTTACTCATTTGTCAAAAATATTTGTCATAATCCTGAAGCAAAATGGAAACACAATTACAGGAATTGTGTAGGTTTCTCAAATATGGAGAAAGCTCTTACCATTAAAAAATATATATATAAATGATACTCCTACAAGAATATTTCTGCTCTGAAATCCATAGATGTTTTATCTGTGGATTTTACTTCCTTTGTCAGGAAAAGCAGCATAAAATTAAGACTAAGACAGCTTCAAGACATACGTTTCTTTTAGTTAGGCAACTAACAACAGTAGCTGTAATTGTATTTCACCTGTTCTTTGAGTATTTATTTATGGTACTCCTTTAGACCAAGATGCCTGAAAAATTCAAATTCTTACTGGAATTCTTTTAAAGATTTGCAATTTCTGTTTCTCTAAAATGTTGAACAATTCATAGGCACTTCTTTGTTCCCATTCATTTCTTTATACACACTCTAGTGTAGAATTTCTTAACGTTGTTCTGCTTTTTGTTATTCTTGGCATCATATTTTCATAGTTGGATTTTTCATGTGTATTACTTTTTTCTTCTCCAGGATCTAAGCTGCTTTTCTTCGAGCATTTCAGAATTGAAGTGACAGTAGCTCACATATCTCTGTCTACCACTTACTTCTTGCTGCTCAGATTAGCCTCAGACTATGCCAGAGGTATTTTAAATTCTGATTCATTCTGAAAATCACTATGACCATTGTTTTTTTGATATCTAATATATAATCAATTGTCTCTGGGCGTCGCTAAGACTGGTTTTGAAACTAATGGGGACCATTGGACTTTGGACCAGGTCTTTTGTCTGTTTTGAGTGACAAATGAAGTGAAAGCTTTTCTCTTCCTGCAGTCCATCTGTGTTGTATTTGTAGCATTGTGCTGGTAAGCCAAGGATTTAGAGGGCCTTTGAGTTGGCAATATTGAGTAATTCATGAAGGAATCTCTCCTATGTCAATGTTAATGAACCCGCCAAGCACTGTTTGCTTGGATTTGCAGTGTTTTCAGCCCAAACTGGGCGGATATAGAAAGTCATGAGGAAATAGAACATTATCAACACAAAACTTCTTCAACACTTAACTTTCATCTCCACAAACAATGGGCACTGTGTCATTCTTCAACAGCTCTGTGACTCAGTTCTAGTGTTGGGGATCTTTTTAGAGAAGTGCTGTCTCAGTTGTGGTGGAAAGGCTCAGCTTCAGTCTATGTGGAATGATTAATTACTTTAAGCAGTGTGTAATGTGTAATTTCTCATCATCAGGGATCAATGATGCAGTCACTCACCACCTCAAATGGCTAACGCCCAACTACTTCCCCAGCTAAAGACAGCTAACATACCTAGACCCACCTCCTTGCTGTTTACTTGCTGGATATGAATATATGAATATGGCATGGAATATCTGTTTAGTTTGGATCATCTGCCTGGTTGTGTCTCCTCCTAGCCCCTTGTGTGCACCCGTTCTATTCCCTGCAGGGGCAAGAGTGACAAAACAAGGAAGGCTTGATGCTGGGCAAGCCCTGTTCAGCAATGGCTAAAACATTTGTGTGTTGTCAGCACTGTTTTGGTCACAGATCTAGAACACACCTCTAGGTAACCTGCTCCATCCCAGACAAATCCCATACAGTTTCCTACTTCTCCCTTACGTGACCATATCTGAAGTTTTTAGTTTTTAAATGCTTTCTCTACTCAAAGCCAAGAAATATAAACAAATTGAGAGGTGTAGTTAAATAGAATAAAGATGATAACCAACAGGAAAAGTCTGTATATTTTGTGTCCTAGATTGATCAGAACCTAACTCACTTGACAGATAATTGCCTGACAAGCAGTGTCTTTGATGTTAAGCTTCAGTGGAGTAGAAAGTAAGTTCTTCAGCTGCTCCCCAACAGTCTTTGGGTGGTCTGTTGCTGTCTGAAGGTTTCAGGTTTTTTTTCTGTGACCAGCACAGTGACACACTGAGTACAGACAGTTACACACCACTTTCACTATGAGTTCCTGGGGAGAGAGAGGAAGATGGAGAGAGAATGGGAAAGAGCTAGACCAGCCAAATACAGTTTAAAATAAACAACTTCTAAATTAAAAAGAATGTTAAATACAGATCATCTGCTCAAACCATGACAGCAGATTTAATTCCTTCTTCCTTTTACCTGATGGAGATACGCCTGCAGGGCTCGCATCAATTACCTGTCGACATGTGGAAAATGATTGATGAGCTGCCTCAGGCACTGGAGTATACTTTGTCAACCACTCATAATTTATACATCTTATCTCTGCCAGAACAAAAGACAGGACAGCATGCACATTGAAAGGCGGAGAAAGGAGAAGGGAAAAAAAAGGGAAAAAAAGCTGTTTGGGTTCCAGTATGTAACCTGAATTGATAACATTGATGGCTATCTATTTGCCCCCTCATCAGACATCTCCTGCTACTTTCTACTATTGCTGCTTGGGTTTGCCAGGCATTCCCGGCTGGAAAGATGCTGACATAGAAACTATGGAGCAGTCTAGAGTTACATTTTAATTACATTACTATCCAAAAAAGTCTCTGGAGCACTGATGTTTGCTTTGACCTTTGGTTTTAATCAGCCCTCTCAAAGCATGCTGTTACCCACCACTGACAGAGATTGATAATTTATACAGTGGGGTCTTCTAAAGAAGTTTTCTTTTAGAACCATTACAGAAATCAGATACTTTCACTTGTGTGTTCATGCATCATTTTAGAATTTATTTCATAGTTGTGACTCTTACAGTAACATAAAAAAAATAATTTGAACTTTGACCTCAAACTATAATTGGACCAAAACTTTTAAAAATGGTTTTGAGGGGATAATATATATTATATTTCTTTGAGGCTCTTGAAGCACTCCAATCACAATCTTTATTCAGTACTTGCTAAGAACTTGAAGATAAGCCTCATATTCTAGTCTGACTTTTCAGGAATAGCTATTAATTTAGGGGGAGGAAGAGGACTTGTTTGAGTGCCAACTTGAGACAGTGTGAACAAAGCAAATTTCAAAAACACTTGGTATTTAGTGTCATTCAAGTGTCTCAAATTGAAAAGCAAAAATCTCTTATGAGTTCTGAAAATTTTTCTAATTTAATGCATTCATGAAATTGAATGTGATCATTTTTCTACCTGGATAAGATACCTCTTCAGTATCTGCTATTCTGGGAACAAAATAAGCCTTTCAGGGGTACTAGTCTGTGTTTTCTTGGAAAGTTGTGCTGAAGTTATTTAAGAGTCTTGTTCATATTAGTGTGTGCAAGCATCTGTGCTGTTCTGAACCCACGTGGTAATAATGAAGGATGTAAAAAAATAGTAGATACAAAACCAATCTGAGGTGAAAAATTCCTGATACAATATTTTATTAAAAGTTTCAGTCATGCACTGTACAGTCCACAGTTATTTATCAGGCCAGTGCTATTATACTGGTAATTTTCATTTGTATAGTCATATTTTCAGGTGTTTCTGAGCTCCTTTTTTGTCATCCTACTATTTTTAAAGACAATTGCCCAGACATGCCAGGATGTTTTCCAGAAATATTTCTAAGAAATATTCAGTTTATGAGCACTTTGTTTCTGAAACTGTGTTTCAGCATG
The DNA here is from genome assembly GCA_024611195.1 of Ceyx melanurus. Classification (NCBI taxonomy): domain Eukaryota; kingdom Metazoa; phylum Chordata; class Aves; order Coraciiformes; family Alcedinidae; genus Ceyx; species Ceyx melanurus. Next base: position 58,956 of record JANHGL010007280.1, on the reverse strand, counting down.
GCTGGATTGAATGGGATTATGAGGCATCTTGAGACCAGTTTACTGTAAAAGCTGTTGGCCTGCAGCTCAGCATTTCAAGAATTAGATGGTGTAACAAAGGATGCTTCTGGATAAAGACAATCTTCTCAGTCATAATTTTTATTGACACAGCAAAAGTGTGAGCAAAGTTTTAAACCAAATAGAATATTCAGGGTTTTTTTTTATGTTGAACTGCTGCAGTACCATTTTTTTTCTTCTACCACGTTACAGATTGAACAATGGATCATATTGCAAAGTCTGAAAGAATTAGGGTACCACGAGCCCAAACCTGCAGCCATGCATGGACTTCAGTAACAATTTATGCACAATAGCTTCTGGTTTTTTTAATTCCCGTGTGATTATTCCTATATTGTTCAAAATGCTATTTAGTTGTCTCAATAGAATTGCTTGAAAAAATGTGATTATTTGTACCCTAATAGAACAGCTCTCTGTCTTGATAACAGTAGATGTGTTTGTACTTCTTGTTACCAAAACAGACCTGAAATTCAGAATTAGTAAATGCAAAAGCAAAGAAGAAATTATATTCTGAAATTGGCACTGTGACTTGCATAGAGTGAGAACCAAACTGTTTTAGCTTCAGAATATGATAAACAGGGGCTAAATAAAAAAAATAAAAAGTTACGATCATTAAGGTAATTTTTTATTACAAATACATTGTAATATTGCTGCAGCCCTTTTAGCAAAAAATAAAATAGGAATTGCTTATTTGTTAAAACCCATGAGACTAGCAAGTAGTGAGGTGGAGACTTTTTTGCTCAAGTTCTGAGCAGTTGTAAGCCTACTTTGCTTGTGCTTCAAGCTGCTAAAAAGCTAATAAATGTAGTCAGTGTGAGTCTCAGCTTGTGAATCCAACTTCTCAGCAGGATTTATTAGCTTCACTGTAGCACAAGAATAATACAGGTATACGACATTTTTTTTTGTTTGGTGCAGACAAGGGTAAGTTCCTTTCTGTGAGAGCGTGAGAGTCTTGTTGAGAGAGGGAAACTGCTGGAAATCATGGAAGTAATATGAACTGATCAATATGAAAAAGAATTTCATACAAAAATATATATTACAAAGGCTGTTTAAAAAGACAGCAATTTCCAGTCAGTGGGGGCAAGAGATTTCTATGTGGAAGAAACATTTATTTCTTCCTTTGCCATGCGCCTGCTCTGTGACCTTGAACGAGATACTTATATCTGTGTTTTATGCTGTATTTTGTCTGTCTTGTCAAGTTGGATTGTAGGCTGCTGAAGGCAGGGCCTGCATGCTATGCTGTGATTGTGAAAAGCCCAGCACTGGTGGCATCTGACCTTGGGTAAAGCTTGTAGGTGTTGCTCTAATATGTCTGAATAAACAATAATGGTGTCTTTTTGTAATAGGAATGGCACTCTTGCTGTTACATATGACAGATCAGAAGCAGTAATTTAAAATACCAGCTGTGTGAAAATCTTGTCTAATTATTAGGGTTATAGCTGCTTAGCAATGAAAAAAATCACGTTTGTTTCATTTCTTGCTCTTTCATCCTATGCAGCAGTCCTTCATTTTGGGAGCACTTGAACTTCTAAGGAATCTAATATTCCTTCTCAGGTAATGCCATGCTTATGGCTTTTTACAAAAGCACATGCTCTTACCAAGCTTTTGGGAATGTCAATTTAGAGATGTGTGGTACACCTTCCCATGTTTGCTCCTGCCCATCCTCCCATCTCCCCAAGCCCACACCCCATTCTTTGTGGTAAAACCAGTCCTCACAAATGGATTAAATTGAAGATTTTTTTTTTTTTAAAGTGTCCTTACATTGTCTTAAAGTATTTTATTTCTTCCTAGTGCTGAGCTGCTCTTTTGTTTTTGTTGTTTTGTTTGACAGGTTGCTTGTAGATAGAACACTTTTCCATAAGGGATTGAAATCATACATCAACTGTATTGTTTTATATGTAAGCCACTTGAGAACAATGAAAGCAGTTGCTGGAACCCAAATACCATTACAAATAGATTTATTGTAGTATGTTTTCTCCCACCTTTTTCTAGAAGTTATTACTTTAATCTTAAGAATTTATGTAAGTAGGCTTGTAGCTTTTATATGCTTTATGCATTCACTTTTGAGACTTTTTAGCTATTTAGTGGCATGGTGTTTAAAACAAGTGTTATCAAGGAAATAATTTCAGCTTTACATCATTTTTTTTTTTTTTTATATTTCCCTCTGAATGCTACATACAAAATAGCCAGATGGTAATATAAAAGAGTTATAGTAAATGTCATGGAAACTTATCTTCACAATGCCCTTTAACTTGGTCTGTTCATCTCAACCTACAAACATCGAGATAAGATGTAATATCCCTTTCTCACAAAATTATATAAAATTTCAATGTCGTCAAAATTTCAGTGTATCTAAGAAAAACATACTAAAACTACGTGCAATTAAAGTCATTCCAGCATTTGTCAATGAGTAGAAATGCTTTTAAACTGTTCTCCCCTCCTCAGAAGAACAAAGCTGTTTTGAAGTGAGAATAGTTCCCAAACTATAATTACGACAAACTGGATCAGATGTTCCTAAGAGAATACATTTTTATTTTCTCTGTCATTTTCATATCGTGCCTAAATTGTATCTCAAAGGGATGAACGTTATTTACATATTATTGACCCTGAACTTAATACATTCAATATGCATCAAAATGGGAGAAAACATTTCATTTACAGTGAAATCTTAAATCCTGTAGCCATCAACCTGTGATACTGGGCAAGCTAGAGTCTTGATTTTTTTTTATATATATATATATTTAATTTTTTTTTGTCTCCTGGTTTTAGAGGATACAAAATTGCCAATTACTGAGGAAATATATTTGAAGTTCACTGTGTTGATAGGTGAACAAAACCTGCTGATTAGCTAGTTGTTACAGAAGGTGGTGTATTTCCCCAGCATTTCTCACACTTTGCCTGTCCCAACAGCCATGTGTATTAAAACAGTGTCAAATGAAGTTGCTACACACCTTAATTCATTATAGGTGAGCTGTTGGATGGAATGTAGAACTGTTAAAGCTGACAAAACAATAGAAATGCAGAATTCTTGTTGGGTATTCAACTGATATCCAAAAATACTGGAAGCAGTGTAAATGGTAGGTTGTGAAGCCATTCTCATTATTGTTAACAGAAACAAGATGATTAAACCACTCCAAGTTGCCTCCCAGAGGTGGTTGCATTCTTCCAAATGTTGTAGCTTTCTACAGATTGACATGAAAAAATTAGAGAAGTATCTCAGTGAAAAAAAATAACTGTAATGATCAAATGAAGACAAAACCCATGAAAAATTAAGGAGGCTAAAAAAGCCAAAATTGTAGCTGTGTCAAAGTAGACTGGTAATCAAAATGTTGTGATTGAGCAGTAAGCAATTTCCTGCTGTCTAGGGCAGTCCTTACCTTCTCTGTGAGTGGCACAGAATTAATTGTTATAGTTCAGAAATGCATTTCTTGGGGAAAAACTTTCCCCAAAAGGCTTTTACTTTCTGGATCCAGGTGTCATGTGGCATCATTGAAGTTTGCTGAAGTGATATCAACAGTATCTCAGTTTTGCTGTTAAGTAACCCTCTACTTACAGTCTGTGGTATGTATTTTAGTTTAAATTTTGAAGAAGGTGAGGTACAGGTTTTAGTTACTATCACTCCTACCTTGCCAGAAAGCAAGAGTGGCCTTCCTCCTTGTTTGATGATGAAATTTTAACGACTTTGTTTTATAAAGAAATCAAAATGATGCCTAACTGTACCTAATTTTTTCTTGACAAGTCCTTACTTTCTCCATCTTCTACCAGTTTTTTCACTAAACACTAAGACACTTTGTGTCTTTAAATATAGTTTTCTCCCATGCCATCCTTAATATTGAAGAGGAGAAGTTGTTTCATTTTGTCTGAAGAAGCATGCAGGTAATATCATCAGTTCCCTTAACCATGCTCTTTGGAAGAAAAGATAAAACCACCCACTTTTGGCCCAGTGCCTTTGCCAGTCAGTAAAGCTGATGTGAAGAGGAAACAGATGTGTAATTCTTCTTCACTCTACTTGCTTTGTGCATATTTTCTCTCAGGGCATTAAAATGCAGAATGTGGACGCAGTAAAGTCATAATAGATCTTGTAATGAAAGATGGAATTGATGATGTCAGACCCTTATGTGGGTGTGAGTTAATGGATTCCTGTTTAGTTAACCCTGATTCAGTTCTTTAAATATTAACCCTTTACAAGGAAGCTTTCATGCATACCTTTGGTGTCCCTGGGATTCTATAGTTGCATGGTATTATATCCATCCAGGTCAAAATGTATTTCTGGAAGTAACTACTAGGAAAAAATCACAAAAGCAAAATGCACTAATTCCTAATAAAATGTGCTGCTGTACTTGGCCACATTGTAACTAATAAAGATTTTTTACATATAGACGTATATGTAAAAAAAGATATAAAAGAAATCTTCCTTGCCCTTATAGCTTTAGAGGTAAATGAGCATGTAAACAGTATTTTTGACTTCACTCATATCTGAAAAAAAAAATAAATTATATATATACACTTAGACCACTGTTTTCAGTTAACTGGTCAAGAGAGACATTTTTCTCTGTTGTCTGAAGAAAATTTGGATTGAACATAAATGTCCTTATTTAGCACAATTATTCGTGGAAGTAACTCTGTAGTTCTGTATAGTAGTTCTTGAACTTGATTCTCATTTTCAGTGTCTCTAGCTTCTACTTCAGAAAGTCACAGAACCCAACATCCTGAATCCATTGGCTCTATTGTAATGCTTACAAGGAGAGCAGTTTTGACCTTCTTATCTAAAGTATAAAGAAATTGGATTGCACATTGGAAGTGGAATGAAAATGATGCATAGAGAAGTAGATAATTTTATAGGCTACTGTTCTATTTTATGGAATGATAAATAATGATGTAAAATATGTTTTCCTTTGCATGTTTAAATTGCTCAGTGTACATAAGTGAATTTAAGATAAATTCAAAAATGAGTACTCAGCCTTGTTGAAGGACTTGGAGAACAGCTTTATTCTTACTGTCTTTTCTAATAAATATGCTGCTATGAACACAACTTCTTGTTTTGATCTTAAATTTTAACTGGACTTTGACAGATTTAAATGCAATACGGGCACTGTAAGAGGCTGTACTGTCACTATTTGTCTGCTCAGTTTCCAGTGACTGATTTCTCCCTCCCACCCCCCCAGCAGTTTTCTATACCTTCCTTTCAAGAGCCTGCTATGCTATATAAACTGACTGACTAATTTCTTTAAGTATATAAACTGGGATTGCATTGGGGTTTTTTGGAATTTGTGACTGAAGCAGTGTTTATAGCACACCAGTGTCTTGGCTGTTGCTGAACAGTGCTTGCACAACACCAAGGCTTTCTAGCTTTACTAGAAAAGCAGGATGGGAGAGTGCAGGGGGTTGGAAGGTATATAGGTGCAACTAATTTTTATCATGAAGTCTAAGCAATTGGATTTAAAACTTTAAAGAGATACTATGATTCCAGAAAAAAACCCATGTTAAATCTGTAAATACTTCCTTGCACATGCACTTTTCATAAGCATGTGGTGTTAGGACAAATGAAATATTTTCTAAAGAGATGTTTATCCAGAAAAAAAAAGTTAAATATTTTTATTTTGGCTTAGGGAACTTGTATTACCTCAATACTTTGACTTTTTTTTTTTTTTTTTCTTAAAGTGACAATACAGTTTGCTTATTCTGAGACTGGCAAATTCAAACAGGAGGTTATAGATCAATAGAGAATGATAAGAGATTAGTAAAAAAAAAATAATTTCTGTTCACTCTCTGTTATTTTCAATTACATTCTCTTATAAAACTCTTCTAAGGACCTAGGACTGTTAGACAACAGCCAGCTGAATATGAGCCAGCAGTGTGCCCAGGAGGCCAACAGCATCCTGGCTTGTATGAGGAACAGTGTGACCAGCAGGACGAGGATAGTGGTGGTCCCCCTGTACTCAGCACTGGTGAGGTCCCATCTCCAATACTGTGGTGAGTTTTGGGATGTTCACTGCAAGCAGGACATCAAGCTCGTGGAGAGTCTCCAAAGGAGGGCAGTGAAGCCTGGTGAACAGTCTAGAGAACAAATCTTATGAGGTGTTGCTGGGAGAACTGGGGTTTTTTAGCCTGGAGAAAAGGTGGCTGAGGGGAGACTTTATTGCTCTGTACAACTGCCTGAAAGGAGGTTGTAGCAAGGCAGGGAAAATTATTAGAAAAAATATCTTCACAGAAGGGGCTGTAAAGGCATCGAGCAGGCTGCCCAGGGAAGTGGTGGGATCACCATCCCCAGAGGTATTTAAAAGCCATGTAGATGGGGTGCTGAGGGACAAAGTTTAATGGTGGACTTAGCACTGATGGGTTGTACTTGGTTATTTTAAAGGTCTTTTCCAACCTAAATGATTCTTTGATTCTAAGACAACTCCCTTCACTGAACACAGTGACTCTCCTCACAAGATCTTTTACCCTTGTGACTTGCTATTTGTGAGACGCATGTCTGAGTTAACAAGAATAAATGTATGTGGCTAAGAAAATGTTTTGATGTTTCCAGAGATTTGAACGTGTGACAGTATAGATGTGTTGGGTTTCATTTTGTTTTATATCCTCTTAGAGTGTGTGTCACACTTGGTTATCATTTTTAAAGCTTCAGCTGTGAGAGAACGATACTGGTGTGAGAATGATGTCACAGCATGAAAAATCCAGAGAGGCTTTCCCAGTCATTACTCATTTAAGCACATCTCACCTACTGGCAGAGATATGGACTAGATGACCTAATACGTCTCCTTTCCCTCTACCTTCTGTGATTCTATGAGTGATAGAGCAGTACAGGAGATCAACAGTGAGTTTATTGGCAGTTGCAGAAAGACAAGGCACTAAAAATGCTTGCACATCCATGATGTGGATATATTATTACATGTGGCAGTTAGCTGTAAAGATCACACTTGAAAACTGGGAGATTACGTATTTCTCTCCTTTTGAGGGAAATTGATGAGAGAAGAAAATATCTCTGGAAGGTGTTATGCATAAAAAGATCTCTGCCCAGTTTTGATATTCAATCATATTCAATCAGAACTAGGCTAAGAACTCCAAACTCTGAAGGCTCAGGCAAATTCTGTAGTGTTTCTACACACATTCTGTATTTTGAGATATATACCAAGAGAGGTTTTACCTCAGAGTTTACATCATCTATCTAGAGCTTTCATATGAATCTAGAACACTCCAGTTTCATTGAAGATTTGACTTGGAATTGGAATTACTTCTGAAAATGTCATCATGAAAATAATTTTTTTTATTAACTGTCCAAACTATAATTGTAATTTCTTTTAATTATTATTTTTAGCTTTTAGTTTTGTACAGGAAATGTATGGAAAATGCACAATCTTGAATGCATAATGGAAATAAGAATGGAAAATTTACATTGTTCTCTCTACACGTTTTCCCGATAACTGTGGATTGCCTTATTTGTTGAAAAAACATCTGATATTAACACTTCTCAAAACAGAGTTACAGTTGTCTGTGGATGGAGTTAGAAGCAGAATTTTGCTTTGTGACTTAGGAGAAATTATGCAGTCAATGGAGAAAATAGAAATACTGTAGATACAGCATATATTTGTTTCAAGTGAAAGTAGAAGCCTGAACAAGGAAGACAAGGGTCTTCAGATGAAAATGTGAAATTCTTGTACATGATCTCATCTTAAGTTTTTAGCATGTTCAGTTTTCAGGTCAACAAGGTGTTTATTAGAAGGGGCTTTCTTTGCCAGTCATAAAACTTTTGAGTGTGTAGTGTTATGGTAGAGAGTTCAAGTAAAATGGAATGGTTACTGCCCGTTCATTTTCACAGACACGACAGTGAGAAAATGAAGCAGTGAAGCATACAAAATAAAGCTCTGCATAGAAGGATGGATGAGAGGATGGTATTGTATGGTGAAAAAAGCATGGACAGGAAGCTTAAAGGAATATTAATGATGGTTTAGCAGGATAAGAATATCTCTATTAAAAATGTAAAATTCAGTAAAATAGCTTTTTAGATTAGTTGTATTTTAAAAATGTCATATAACAGCATGGAAAGATTAAAGAATTTGTTTTATACGTTGCAGAGTTACACAAAATTGAATCCATAGCAACAAAAAAAATTTTTTTTTTTTGATTTCTTGGTACCAACAAAATATTTACATACTCTTGCTAGAAAATGTGGCTACTTAGGGCATTACTTATGTGATTATAAGTTTACGGCATTATAAACTGGAGGAAAAAGTTCTTTTCTCTCTCATTATGGCACTTGGCCATGTGTTGCGGGGTTTTCATTGTAGTTTTTTAACATTTTCTGTACTTTGCTGTATACCCCATTTTATTAGAGGTTTATTAGATTTGCCCAGGGCATTGGGCAGCTGATGAAGGGAAACAGACTATTTGTGAAAGTTACTACTGTTATTTAAATATAAATTAAAAAAAAAATCTCTACCTAATAGAAGAAAAAGCAAGATAACTCCAAGTATGTATTTCATTTGTCTATATTAAAGTCAAAGTTTGAAATGGCCTAAAAAATAAATGTTTGCCAACTTCATTGCGGGTTTTTTAATTTAGGCCTTTATAGAGGATATTGAGTATCTGTAGGAATCTGCAGCGAGTAGCTGAGAATGTTCATTAGCTCATATAAAGGGAAAAAATCAAGTATAATTTGCTTTAAATTTAAAAGCTGTCACAATTTTTTTACTGTGAAAGGCATCTGTCAGCAATGTAGCCATTTGAAGAGAGGGATAAGGCCTGTCAAGCTACTTCTGGGCTGCTTGTGTTAGTGCTTCATCTGCTTTGTTTGACATCTCTAAACAACTCTTTAAAAATGTCGATTTTGGCAAGCTTCACAAAGGAGAACTGAAGGGTGTTGTTTAAGTTATTTGGGCCTTCTCTGTTTTTCTTTCTGTGGCACAAAAAATGTGCATTTTTTTTTTTCCTTCCCCCTCTGCCTTTCCCCCCAACAAATGTGTGTTTTAGCCTCAAATGACCCCGGCATCTTAACATGTCAGAGTGTTAATAAAGCGCTGAGGCTGTCATAATGTGGGGTTAAATAAAGTCTTCATGAGCTGTCTATTAAGCTGATTTTTTGTTTGTCACTTTCTGTAGTTTTCTTTATGGATGCAGCTTGTCTTGGTTTGTGGGCAGCCAAGCAAATGGGCTTTGTCTTTGTTCACTGCTCTGTTTAATTCTCCCCCTCATTCATTAATCATCCCTTTGACTATTTATACCAGTGGCAAGTATAGCTAACACACTTAACGTTTCCCTTTGTCTCTGTGGCACTCTTTGTGCAGGCCAGAGTAGGGCTAATTATTAACCATAAAGTGACATTAAAACCCCGTAGATAAGCATACAAATGTCCAGTGAAATGCAGCTTTTTTCTTTTTTCTTCCCTCTTTTTTTTTCTTTTTTTTTTTCTTTGTGGTTTTTGTTTTTGTTAACTTTCAAGTGCTTGTGGCCAAATGAATTTTTCTGTGTAGTTGGAGTTCACAGGAGCTGCGCCAATGTCTAGATAATTAATGAAGAAGCTCCGTTAAACCCAGAGAGTCTGCCAGTGTCAGGTTTTTTAGTTTCATCTCTGGACAGCTTAGCTAGATGGTTTGTTACCTTATCAGGCAGAAGCAGGGATTTAAATTGCTGCTATTTAGTTGGAGGCAGTTCCTCTTCTCTTTAAAGGTCCTATTTCTGTGTTTATTAGCATTCTGTATACACAAGTCTTGGAATGTGTTGGGTTTTTTTTGGTTTTGTTTTGATTTCTTACGATGTGAGAGGTTTTAGCATTCTCATTCCAGCTTCCTTCTATTTATGAGGTTATCCTGAAATTAGAAGTTTGATCTTTGGTAGGTTATTTTGGTTGGTGTTTTTGGTTGTTTTCTTGGTTTTATTGTTTTTGGGTTTTTTTTTTTTAAACACTGGAAATGGTTACACCTTTCTTGCTTATCCAAAGTCTTTCTGACCCTCTTTCTTCTCACTCATCATCTCCTGATATCACCACAACTACTACTTTGGAAAGACTTATTTGAAAAGATAATATTTAGAAAAGTTGTATGTTCTAGTTGTTTAAGGGAACTCAAGATATCAGAAGATACTCGATAATTATTTGTATTTTGTTTGTCAATTAGTGTCCATCTAGTTCCATCACTTGCTATAGATTTGAAACAAGATTTTCTGTGTTTTGGTGTTGTTTCGTTTGGTTTGGTTTTTCTGTGACTTGAAAGTGCTACTCTCTGAGGTGGGTTCAGAGAGTTTACTGCAATAATGTCACAGTTAGCCATATTAACTTGGAAATATGAGTTTTTCACTGACTGGTATGGTGACTGGACCCGTGTGTTCCTGATTCCTAACTGTGAATATACACTGATGAGGCCTGAAGTTACAACTAAGACTTTCAGTGGGTGAAAAAATATGGTCCAGTGGTGATGCACTGAACAGAGTTTGTGTATTCACAGATTCACAGATATTATTCATGACTTGTGCCATAGCTGACATTTTTCTGGTGCTCAGCATGAGCAAAGATCCTACTGAGTGAACATAAAGCATAATATCCACTGAGACAGAGCTTTGAGAAGAGAGCTAGGAGGAGGTTATGCTCTCACATTCAAGCCTGTATATAAATGAATAAACCTATTACCACATTCTATTGTTATTGCCAAATTGAATGTCTTTCAAAACATTTCAAACAAGTGATAACGTTGGGAGGGTATGACAGGGCTAACTTAGGCAGATTACAGCTCCAGCTAAAGCAGCAGATCAATAGTTATTTCTGCATATTTTCCTTAGGAAATCAGTATGTTGAATACACAGAACTCTTAGGATGAAACAGTGAGTGGTAGAAAATTTTTCTTTGGGGAAAAAACATTGTGGTGATGATGCAGTAGACTGTTGCATAAATATCTTTGCATTTGTTTTCCGTGCTGTGTAACTCAATATATTTTAATATTTAAAAAACATGTAGAATGTTATGGGATTTTGCTCTGTACCTTATGTTATTTTTTTGTTTTCACGTGTTGTAGGTACAGCTTTCTCTTTCTCTGCCTTATAAGGGAGCTGGAATGAGGTAACCAAAATGTGTTTTGTTATTATATTATGGAAGAACATTTACTCTTCCAGAGTGAACTTCCACCACTTAAATTCTTACTGTTTTCCCAGCCTGAATGTGAATATCTAATTTTAGTAGCAAGGTCCTGAAAATAAGAGCTGTTATTTAAGGAAGATGAATTTAAGCATGATGAATCAAATTGGTCCTCAGGTAGAGAAGTCTTCTGCTGCAAGAAAGCAAAGCTTGCTGACTTCTCATTAAGACTTTTGAGTGTGTAATTTATGCAAGACTAGGCCTGTCTTTCAGGCAGCCCAATAACAAAAATGAAGCGAGGTGTCCCCGATAAAAGTGTGAGATAAAATCTCTGTAGAAAGAGGTAAATAAAATTAATTAAGTTAACCTAAATATATAAATATGCAGTAGCTCAACCTATGGCATGCACAGGCAGTCTTTTAGTTGAGATCATAACAAAGTTTGTGTTAACTTGATTCATTAGCAGAAAGCTGTTATTTTTATCAAGATAACAGTTTGAAATAATCTTAAATTATTTTTTTTTTTTCTGGATATTGGTTCCATTTTGTTGATAATAATCTTATGGAAGTGTACTGTTTTAATAGCTAGAAGGCTCTTGTGAAATGCTGGCATCAGAAGATACTGGGACTTGATTGTAAGGAATGTGGAGATGGTCAAATGCTTTCCAGTAAAGAAAAGCTGTAATGATATAATAGGTGAGAATGACCATAAACATTGAGTTGAAGGAGCAGCATGTGATACAGTTTTTTACACATTGTTCTATTCTCCTGACATGTCTGCTGGTTTTGCTTTTGAGTCAAGCTAGATGAAGTCTGTATTCACAGATTTATTATGCTTATTTATTTAAATGCCCTCTACTTTTATGGTTCCCTTCATTTCTTATAGACTGCATTCTCTTAGTTGTGTTTATTGCATCACCACCACTATATAGTATACACAGTATTGGCACTTATATACACTGAGAAAGCTGTATTAAGAGAGATGAGTCCATAACTCAAGTTTTACATCACATTGAATACTCAGTGCTGTGGTGAATAATGTATTTTTTTTTTTAAATGCAATCATTCTAATATGTCATTTTTTTCCTGAAGTGTTTCTCTCTCAGAGAAAACATTTTCCATGTTAAAATTGTTTTGGAAGTCTTTTTAAAAAATAAATAACAATTTATTTAGTTTTTATTTAATGATTTCCACAGTGTCAGCAGATGCACCCTGGTCATCCTCTGGCACAATCAGGAGTGTTGACTCCTGTGACCCAAGGGTGACAGTTTTGATCCTCTTTGCTTTACAGCTCGCTCATCCTGTAGAAGTGTGAGGGAACACTGATGATTAGCCCAGGGACACCAGATAATGGCTACATGCACACACAGGTGAATGCAGAGTATTGAATATAATTGCAAAGTCCCAGGATTAAGAATTATGTCAATATTAGGCAATGAGGTAATAGTACTTTTTTTTTTTTAATACAGTTTTTTTATGAGCTAAACTTAAAAACTCAGGGTAGTTTGGTGTTCAGGAACTCTGTTGGAAAGCTAGGGAATTGTATTCAGTTCACTTTTGACCTCTTTTGTACCCCTGGGCAAATGATTTAATCACTATTTACCTCTTTTTTTCACTCTCCTTTTTTGTCTTGTCTGCTCAGCTCTTAACTTCTAAAAGTCTAGAACTGTTTTCTGTTACACTTGTGTATTCTAATGAGGAGTGTATGACTAAATTATGTAAAATATGAAATCTTCCCAATTGCTTTTATAATTATTACCCACAGTTGCTTTTTCTGCAGTACTTTTTGATATAAAAACAGCTTACAGAAATCAAAACTAGTGCCTCAGTATGACTACAAGGTGTGGTCAGAAGTTTTTGTGCCTTAAAGACACTAAACTCTCAAGAAAATGGATGTTCATCTTAGTCTTAAGAAACTGTTGAGACAGAGACATTTGTGAGATATGGAGGGGGGAAGCCAAGTTAAATAAAGACACTTTTGAAATGTTTGGCTCTAAAAAATAGTATATATTAGAAGATTAATTGGGGAAATATAAAAGAGAAAAAAAAGATTCTGTCCAAGTGTCAAGTATTTCTATTTAGATGAATAAACAATGGCATAGAAGTGATGTTTTCTTCTCTTTGAAGTTTCTTCCTCTTTGGAGTCTAATCCTACTTTATGAGGTAGGAAGACCCTAATAATTACTTAAGGGTTTCCTTCGTTCTCTTTGTAATTTTTTTTTTCTTTAAGGCTACTTCTAAAATTTGTGGAGTTGCAGAGTGAATTGTATCTGTGCATAAAGGTTGCCAGCTGTGATTTAACATCTTTTCTATATGTAAATATCTTTACTTCTTTGTATTCTGTAATAATCCAGGCAGCCAGATAGCCTGTTGCTGTGATGTTTCCCTTATGGTCTGGATATTTTTATTTTTATTTGCCTGTATGTTTAGCTCAATTATCTTTGACAACATAAGGGCTAGGACTGGGTATAAAACAGGTCATCATTTATGTCCCCATTGAGCTGGGGAAGAAGAAGCAAGAAATCTAACTACAATAGAATTTCAGCTTTAGGGTTACTTACTTGTTGAGCTGAGGCCACAAACCATGCTTTTTACAAAATTAAAAAAGAGAGAGGACTACATTTGCTTTTCTCTTTCACTTGTCATACCCAATTGTAATTCTCTATTTCTTCTAGTTGTATATGGATGTTCTTGAGCTTAATTTGATATTTCAAATCTATAAAAAGATTAAATCCAGGCAGGAACTACATTACTGTGCTCGAGTTTCATTTTCTCTGTTCTGTCTTGCAAATATTCCTTGTTGCTGAATAATAATCTTGCTTTGTGGTGTTGTAAGGGTCATCATCTGGAAGGAGTCTGTTCAAGTAACTCCTCTGAGTTCAAGGAGGGATAACCTAAGAATCTCTAATTGATGGTAATTATTCTTTCAGTCAGTTTGTTCATGTTAGGAAAAGTGCATAAATGAGATAGTTGATAGAGGAATAGAACTGAACATTGCTAAAGGAGCTGAGATGTAAGTATCAAGGACTCTGTTATTTTTACCTACGTGACAAGTTGATCTATGTCTCCTTGTAATACTGTCAGAGAAAGAGAACTGTAGCTTCTTTTTCAATATGTTACTTGTGTTTGGCTGCCTGTTGATGAGTATTATATTTTTTAAGTCCAGTATGTGATGTCAGAGATGTGAGCTGTTTAGTTTAAAAGTTGTATCATTTGAGAGTGCTGGGAAATAGAGTCATCTGAACAAAAATGTGTCAGTATGTGCAAAAAAAACCAAACAAGAACAGTGCATTACTTCTATTTTATATTAATATAAATTAATTTTACTGTAAATTTCCAGTATGTGGATCTGGATTGAATAATGAAGCACTATTGATTTCAGAGCCTATTGAAATACATTTCTAAACCGAAAGACAATTTCTTATTTAAGGGAAGTTTGGAAACTGCTGTTGATCAAGAGGACTAACTGGTAGGTCTGAATATAGTATTTTATCACAGAATGGTTTGGCTTGGAAGGGACCTCAAAGATCATCTAGTTCCAACCTCTCTGTTGTGTACAGGGACACCTCCCAGTAGATGATGAAGCCCCATCCAACCTGCTCTTGAACACATCCAGAGATGGAGTATCCATCCTTGGGCAACCTGTTCCAATTGTGATTCTAGAAAGATGGCAAATAAATGTGTGTTGAACTGCACAGCAGAAAATCTACTTTTTAAAAGGTTTTATTTGAACTCAGATTGTCTGTGAATTTGGTGGCTTTTTTTTCAGAACAAATTACTGGATTAACTGTCCGTTAGTTACCAGAGAAAAGGGCAAATGTCTAGATCTTAAGCTTGGAACAGTGAGGGCTCCAAGCAGGATTCCTCTTTTTCTATATGAATTCTATAAAGAAATAGGTATGAGTTTCATCAGTCTGTGAAGTAGGTATCTGTTACTCCAAATTGAATGCTCTCTAGGATAACAGAGAACCCCATCAAAACCAGCAACTTGATTAGGTTTTACAGCATGATATTATCATCTCAATATACTAATTTTTTTTTTAATTCACCCTGCCCCACTTACATGTGGTACATATGTAACAAGAATATGACTAAGATTATAATCTTCCAACAATTTTTCCTCCTTGTACCATTTCCCCACCCAGCAGTGAACTGAATATGGATGTCATCACTACTGGTTTTTCTGTGTGAAAAACATCCTTGGTTATAAAAATGAACAGAGTTTGGAATATAAAGGAGGAATAAATTACTTATACATTGTATGATGTCAAAGTAATTTTCCTAGTTTTGCTGCTTAATTACTCGTTCTCGTCTAGAAGTAGAGGGGAGTTGGGAAATTTTTATACCCCTTCACTGTATTTTTAGAGAAAAGTGCTGAGTTTTAGAGAAAAGTGCTGGCCACTAATAATTTGTTACCAAAACTATGGTGAGAAATCCTCCTCTGCAGCAGCCAACAGGCTTCACCTGGCGTCTGCTTTCAGGAGCCCCAAAAGACACATCTTGAAGGGAGAATGCTATTAGCTGGTACAGATTGAACATCTTCATCAGCAGTGTGAATGGAGGCCTGTTGTGTAATTGAGACGCATGTGGCTCTGTCAGCAGGTGATGGCAGACAGACACACCTGAATGACAGCGTGACAGGGAGCAGAGACAGGGGGCCCCATCTAGCCGCTCTTCCCGCCGGAGTGATGAGCGCCCGGGAACACAGCCTGTGAATTATCAGCAGCCCAGAATGAGATGAGGCTTAGGGAGGGCTGCCAGACAGTTTGCAATGTGCTACACATTTCTTTCAGCAGTTACTATTTTGCTATGCATAGCCCCTTGCTATTAAGCAGACAGAACAGCTCATATCCTGTGGACGGATGATAGATATGTCATATCACTGAAAAATTGTTTGTCTTCCACAGGTGTATGGGATGCCTTCTAAAGCAGACAGCACATGACACTTTTCAACACTCTTTTCGATACTGATTTGGCATTCAGGGTCTATCAAAGGAGAAATCTTTCACATGCAATTATGACAGAAAATAAAGGTGATGAAGTGTTGTATACAAAGAATGGAGAGAGATCAAAGGACTGTAATGAAAACTGATTACAATAAAAGAGCTGCTTCAACCCTGAGAACTCCACAGAACTGCTTGGGGCATGACAACACACACTTGCATGCACAAAGGAGAAGTTGTAGATAAAATCACAGACGCTAATTCATAGGAATAAATGGGGAAAACTGTATATAGCTGCTTATTTGGATATCACACGACATATTAAGACACTAAAGTGATGTGAAACCAGCCATTCTAACTTGGGAGAGCCTGATCAGATTCTTTTGTAATGCCTTCTCGACTACAGTATGAGCATAATGTGAAAGTTTTGTAAATTTATAACTTCTGATAAGATTGTAGGAGAGATGGCTATTTTCAATTCTTCTATTGTTTTCTTGATTAATCTCCTGGGGATCACATACAGAATAAGTCACTCATTTAAGTTTAAACATTAGCAAGGGGACCGCTTAGTACTGTTAGTTGCATAGAAATGAAGAAATTAATCAAGTTTAGTCATCTATCCTTTTGACTCCTGTTCTGATTTAAAGCCTATTCAAATGAATTTTCATTTGCTTCACTGTATCTTTACCAAATTCCTGGGTTGAGCATTGAAACCGTTCACTGGCCAGTTGCAGTTAAGTGCCAAGCAGTTTTATTTACTATTTATTTTAGTGAACTTTATGCTAAGCAGCTTTCACATGACTCGGAAAGTGTTGTACTAAACAGAACTCTATTTTTTTTATAGATATATTCCTTAATGACTTGCCAATGTCTTTGTAGTGAAAGAGCTATCAGTTTGCCAAGGTGAAGAATTGACACACTTTGAGGCTGTCTTGTTTCAGATTTTTCTGTTCTGCCAAGATTTCTCATAAATAGTGAGTTTAGCATCAAGAGGCATTTTTGAAAACACTGCAGAAATTGCTGCTTTTTTTCCCCACATGTATTCTGAATGAGGAATTTTCTTTTTAGTCCCAAAGCAGAGTGTGTTACCTGGAGCAACACTGACTCAAACCACTTCTTTTTGCTAAGATTTTTATAAGTGATTTATCTTCTTGACTTGTTTGAAGAAAATTTAATTGTTTGAAAGCTCAGCCACAAACCTAGAAATGTTCCCCACAGTCCTGATGAAATTTTAACCAAATCCAGAAAATCAGCTCAACATTCCTAATGTCTTTCCAAGGTCTGGCTTCTCTTCTCAAGCTTCTAGACTGTCTCCATGAACATAAGGCTTACTGCTACTTATATTTTGCCCACTACTTAGTATTTTAAAGATACTGTCTCACATAATAAGCAAGACCACTGCTTTTTCTCAGCTCTTATGTAATTAAAAACTAAGTAAGGGCTTTGTAAGTTACATGGTGCATCCCAGAATAAGCATCCAGAATGTAGTTAGAAAGGGGCTTGCTTAGAGTGCTGAAGTGCTCTACAAAATTTACTAGAGACCTACTAATGTGTTCCAAAGAAAATATCACAGCAATTTCTATGTTCTTTTTTTTTTTTTTCTAGTTTATTCTTACTGTTAAAAGCAACTGTTAAGAATATCAAACTTAATCTCTGCTTATTCTAGTTTCTTTCACTCTCAGACAGCATTCCTCCTCTCTTTGGATCACTGTCAAAGTCAAGAAAACCTCTCTGCAGAGAGGTCAATTTTCAGAGAGGTGACCCTTGATAGTAAAAGTGTCTTTAAAAGTGATGGCAAGACCAAGACCAACCTCAAAGAAGCTAGGAGACTATGATGAATTCTCCTTTTTGCTCTTAAGTTATTCCAAACAGAATGATTGTGACTCCCTCTTTCTGTTTTGGTTGCTTGAATAACTTTCCCTGGCTAATGGTGGCTGCAGCCATAAGCCCATGTACAACGAGCTATGGCAAATGTTTGTGTCTGTTGTCTTAGGCATTTTGTGGTTTATTATTCTATGTTTTTTTCAGAGATTTCAATACCACTTCAACTCAAAATTTCAAATAAGGAAAATACATGTGCTTAGCCAGCTCAGCTTTGACTTAACCTGAGAGAAGATATCTCTAAATTTTTCAAGGCAGAAATCAACTTGATTTAACTTGCCTCTGAACAGCCCTTTTTTTTTTAAAATTATTACTATATTATTACTATTTGTATAACTTAGGTCTGCAAATACAGGTGTTACCAAGTTGTCAGGCTGAGATGAGTTGAAACAGTTTTCTAAGTCTTACATACAGTGAGCAAACAGTGTAAAGCATGTCTGCAAAAGTACACATGAATATTCTGGCAGGTGGCTGTGTTTCTCTGCATTGAAATTGTAATAGTAATAGTTTGAAAACTGGCGAGTTGTTCACTGGAAACTCTAAATAGCATGTACAGACCCAGTTCAGAACGAACTGCTTAATAGACATTGTTCAGTAGCTTCAAAAATAATTTTGAGGACAGCAAAATGTACTCAGAAAGTACTTTAATTAGATGATTGCTGTCTACTAAGGTTCACTTACATTAGTAGATGGAGAAGGATGATTTTTTTTTAAAAAAAGGTTACTTTAAAAATTAGCCTTCATGATCCTTGAGAGTGGTGGAGGGACTCAGTGAATAATTCTGGGGCTATTGTAACACAGTAAGATGCTCCTGTGTAGAGCTGCTAAATGAAGTTTTAAATTAGGTCTACTTTCAGGTAGAGCTAAGGTACCTGAAAGCCTTCTCTTCAGACTTTTTTTATAATTGCACTTAAAAAAAAATAAAAATAATCTGTATTAATTCTGTGATGCACTCTGGCATAGCCCTACCTGATCAGAAAGCTTATTTTTAAATTTCTTCTAGTGGAGGTGTTGCAAAATGTGGCAGTGACAGGATTGAGACCTTTTATAGTAAGTGTAAACTCTCTGCTAAATTTTGTATATATTACTGTGTTACAGTTTCCTGACATTTATGTTTCTCTGGAAAATTCTTTTTAGTTAAAACGCTCTCCTCTTGCATGTTTACTTTTGGCATATCGACAAAACGTGAATCCTTTTTGTTGTGGTATGATTAAAAACTATTTTACACGTGTCCCTTCAAAATTATCAAAATGCATATCTGAAGTTCACAAGCTTAGTGTTCTTCATGATATTTCTTAGGAGCATAATGTCTGTACTCATTTTGGGAAAAGGCTTTGTGGCAGAAGAAGAAATGGTTATTTATAAAGGCAGAATGTGAAATACCCTCCAAGTATATTTATATAGCTTTGTAGTAGCTGCGTCCTGTCAGCTTTTTAAGGTTTTATTTATTGTCTTCTGCAATGCCATATTGCATAGATTTCAGATGTGCCACTGTATAATTGTGAACAATTTAAAGTACAAAATACCCAGAAAACCATGGACTCTGAGAGTCCTGCAGACCAAAGCTTTAGAAAGACTTGAGACTTTGGAAATATCAGCCTTCATCTGTTGAAGATAATGCCATTTCTGGATGTTTGTAGAGATGCCAAAAATTCTTTGCCAAGCACATGGCTGCAGTTGTGATTTGGTGGCTCTGCTGCAGGAGCAGCGGAAGAGCTGCTGAAGTGAAGGGAAAGTGCAAAAAGCAGCCTAGGCTGAGAAACTGAGATCAAAGGATCCCCTGTGGCTTCTAATCCTGGCTCTGACTTCAACTTACATTTAATTAGAGTCAAATCACTGAGGCCAACATTTTAAAGTGTCTGCTAATTTTGGTGAGGTATTTTTTGGCTACCTGACTTCGAGCTATGCAGGGTTATTTTACTTTGTGCATCTGCATCTCTTATGAAATACGTGGAATTATGGGTACTCAGTACCTTTAAAAATCCAGTAATATCTTGTTTTACATTAGGCTGAAGATCTAAATGCTCTAAACCTGAATATCATATATCATATATATATATGATATATATATCTATATATCTCATATATAATACTGCTGAATATCAGCGCTCTGGCTTCTCTGGGTCAGTTCTCCAAGATGTGGGCAATGTGTTACGTATACCACAAGGCTGTGTTAATATCTATGAAGTAGTAGACCAAATATGTTAAAAGGGAATCCCTAAAGTGATAGAACAACTAATTAAATATACACGGTTTTCCTTGTTTGGTTGGTTTTCTTTTTGTTGATAGACGTGTCTTGATTTATATTATTACACAAGAGAACCATGGTATGCTATATTGATGGATGTTTGGATACTGCATGGTCTATGCCTAACAACTTTTACACATTAAAGTAAGATCCTAACAAGGTATGATAGCCTTAATTTTCACATCTGAATTTTTCAGTTAGAATAATAAATATATATTCTTATTTTTAATTTTATTTTATTTTTAGCACAGAGAAAGGGAATAGAATTCTAAGTTGCTTCTGCAATCTTTCTATATTTGCAAAGTTTATTCCTGTGCAGACCTCACGTGTACCTACTTCCATGAACAATATCTGCATTATCAAGTCTTATAAAATACACTTTTTTTTCTAATTAAGGCTCTAAGTGTTTAATGTGCTTAGTCTCCTCCTTCAAAGAAAAACAAAACAAAAGCAACCAACCAAGCAAAAAAAGGTTTATTGCTTCCTCACTGCCAGGAATACTAAAATATGTACAATCCAATAATACCAATGGCTTCTATGCAGTATGACTTATTAAAATGGAATTTACTGTCAACTTAAAATACATTGTTTAATTTTATACTCTCTATAGCTTTAACAAACACAATGTTAATCTTGTTAAAAATACCTGCAGATAATGGAATATTTATTAAATGGATCTCTTTTATATTACTACAAAGTACTAGTATGGTGTCATTTGCCCTATCCAGGATAAATTTTATAAATAAAAAATAATCTGTAGCCTGAGGTGTGGAATATTGTCTGCTATACTGAGGCTGTTTTTCTTGTGAATTCGATGGGCTGGAGAGGTTTCTGGCAGCAATCATCTCTGGCCACTGAAAAAAGTGATACTACATCTTCCCTCCTGTGTAACTCCATCCAGATTCAAGATAGGGATGCTTCTTTAAGTGCACAGACAGCTTAGTCCTCATATTTCTTCTGTTATTTTTTCACTTGATCTAGAGATCAATGCATCCTTAGTGCTGCTCTTAGTAGGGCCTTCGGTGTACCTATTTGTCACACTTTTTGGTTGAAATATCACTCCAAAAGAGTGAAGGTTAATTCCTGCACTAATTCAAAACCAAGATTTTTTGATTTTTTTTTTTTTAATGCTGTATCAGAAAACCCCACTGGCAAATATGAGAACCGCAAACCCCCAAAATTCTTCTGTAACATTGAAAGAGAAGTGTGACAGCCTAGCTAAAATGCAGGTTGCAGGAATTTTCAGTCATCTCAGAAGTACTTAATTTTAAGAAGTGCAGCCCAGCAGCAGTGCTTAGTTTATTTCTGTCTTGGGTATTGCAATCTACATTTATAGGGAAACAAAGTGGTAGTTTTCACTTTTTGTCGCAGCATGGCTGATTCATTGAGGCATTAGAAGTGGTTAATGACTGTCAAGGTACCAACATTTTGTGGCTGGAATGTAGAAGTAAGCAGTCAGCAATTGGGGAGCTCAAATGTTTTATGGCAACTTGTCTGGTTTAAATAGAATCACCTGTTTCTGGCAAGCAAACATCAGACGTTTTATTTTCCTCAAATACAGAACTCTTGGTCAGTATAAAAGTTACTTTTCTCCACTAACAGGTGATGAAAGATTTCTCATCTTTTACATGCTGTTGTCTACTGCATCCTTTCTAGTTTTAGTTGCTGTGATAAGTTTAAGCAGATTTGAAGAGTATTCTCGAAAAGAGCTACGCTGATCTCTTTTAGATCCAAAAAGAAAAAGCAAAACCAGGAAACCAAATCAAAATATTACAGGTTGGTGGAGATTATAGGGCTGGGTATTTGACATAGCTGTGTTAAGTTTTGGATTTCATCTTTTCAGGGCTTCTGAGTTACTGAAGCAAGAGTATGACGTGGAGGTAGGAGCTCTGCAGTGCAAAGGACTCTGAACTGTGAGCAGTTTAGGTCTGTGGCAAATCTGCTTGGGACCAGTGTGATGTAGATCAGTATTAGCATGTATACTTTCTCAAATTATTCTTGTTCTTAAGAATTTAGAACTACCTTACATTCAAGACTGTTGTGTTCAGACCAAACTATGTCTGTCTGTCTTTCTCCACCAGAGGAAGTGCAGGTCACTGAGCTTTTCAGTCTAGCACTCAACTGGTTGATACAACTCTTTTGTTTCAGAACAAATGACTTGGAACAGTTAACTTTTTCTAAGACTTAGTGTCTGTATGAACACAGTGACAGGTAGAAGCCAGTTTAAAGTAAAAAAGTTTCACAGTCAAAGCCATAGCATTTATTTGCCATGGCACAGTCTCTCTGGCAGTACAAAACTGAATCCTGAAGTGCTTGGTGCCAGTTCATAACACGTGCTGCTTCTGCTGAAGTTCTAGCATGTTTATAATGAAGTTATAAAGAATCTGGTTTCAGTTTTTAGTTCAGCTGTCTCACCAGGCTTGTTTGAGCTGTAGGCAAAGTATTACTTGCCTAGAGAAGCAGACAAGTAGGGAAGATGAAGTAATGTCTTCAGATGTGTGTGAGCTAGACACCCTCTCCTTGTTAAAACTCCTCTCTGTGCCACACATGTATTTTTTTTTTGCTCAATTTATCTCACCAATTAGTGTAATTTGGCTAAATTCCTAGCATTTTTTTTTTTCTATTAGATAAATTTAAATTAAATATAGCTAATCCTGCTTCAGATATGAAGAACAATATAAATGTCAAAAGTCTTACCTAGTTTTCATAACTATATCCCTTGGTCTAAGAAGTTATTACTTGTACCTTTCTTTGCTCATTTTATAGTGTATTCTTGCCTATTGTGTATCCTTGAGTTTACAACAACTCAGTTAGTTGCCTCTTGATATAATAGCAGCCTTGAAGAGGTGGGGTTCATCTTTTTTGTTGGATTGATTTCCTCTGCAGCTGTCTATTTGAGAGCAGTTTCCTTGGTTTAGGTTTGCTGTGAAAGCTTTGCTACCTAGTAGTTTTTGCCTGCTGGGGAATATAAGGACAGGAATTTAGTGTTCCTAAATCAAAGTGTGGTGCCCTTGGGCACAAGGTGCTTTGTTTGAGTAATTAAAAACAAAAGTAAATTTTACTGCGGGTTGGTTTTGGTTTGGTTTTTTTTTTTTCTAGCTAACAACTGCATTGCTTGGTTGAATTACAAACTATAGTCAATTTATCTTGCTGGATTTAGACTGCTGAGCCTTTTGTATTTAGGGAGCTTCACATTTTCTGGACTGTTATGACTTTGTATATATCTTGTTGCAACCCTGAGTGGCTATCTACACCAAGGTTTTCATAAAATTTCTCCTTGCTGAAGCACTGCTATGGGTAGCAATGATGAGAGTTGTATAGAAAAAGCATCAGTATTTTTACCATCGTGTCATCTGCTGTTTCCAGACTGACCCATAGTGGTAATACTCTTGTCTTTTTTTTTAGTATCCACACTGTTGTTGCTGTTGGGAGTGGTGCACTGTTGGAAAATTTCAAAGGAAAGCCTCTTGTAAGCATGCTAGAAAAGCTGTAGAATAGCAAAGATAGTACTGCTAAAGAGGATGACTTCTAGTTTTAAGGACAATGCAAGTTAATATCCTTTAAAAAAAACAACAACAAAAACAGTGATTTAAATGTCTGTATTCTGTGATTACCAGAGCAAATGATGAAATCCACATCCACTGTTTATTCTGTGTTCACCCTGTGCAGCCTACTCAAGTGCTCAAAGCCTGCTCCACCTTGCTTAAGGTATGCAGTAAAGGGAGGGAATTCTTCAGTCAGGCAAGTGACCTCTGTTTGGATTTGATGACAAATATGAGCAGGACTTGTAGTATCCATACATTTACGTGCAAAGGTTTGATTTTTGTGACGTGATTCTCGAGTGTTCATAGGAATTGGTGGAACTATTACAGGGTGGCAAAAGATGCAGTTAATTGGTGATGATTAAAGCTCTCTGAAACCTGATTCCTTGAGTTTTTAGAACACATAATTGTTCTATGTAATCCAGAGCGGCACTATTCTTTCATCTATATGAAGAGATCAGAAAAGAGAGATTTAGAGCTTAGGTTGCCCCAAGACACACATAGCTGACTTAATTTTCCCTTCCAAGGGAATTTAAAGATTGTTGTTGTGACTGGTTCTTGGTGGATTATGTGTTATTTTGAGGTCACCTGTGAGTTTTTGTTCAATGATTGATTGACTGAAATTAATTATTCTGTCAGGAACGTAATGGAGGTAAGATTGAGGACACTGATAAATACAAAAGCTAAAGCAATTCTTAGAAATGCACTTATGTCTTTTTCAATTTAAATAAATCAGACAGAATACATATATCCTTTATGGTCTTATGTTTTTTCCCTGCATAGCCAGTATGTTGGGTTTTGTTTTGTTTTGTTTTCATTGGATATCTCTAGCTTTGAAAAGAAAATTCAGAATTCACCCTGTTTACAATGGGAAGGTACTAAACAGTGAAATGTATTCTGGAACATACCCTAAACATCTGAACTCAAATATTTTTGTTGTTGTTTGTTTTTGTCAGATAAGCCCTTTTGCTCTCAGTCACAGACTAATTGAAATTTTAAAATATGGTTTAAATGAACAAAGTGAAGACAAAACACACGTTTTAACAATTGATTTAAGACTGGAAGTGATACTGCAAAAGTAGAAACCTTGTCTAAGTTTTATTTGTTCAACTGACCTTCATTTGAAAGGAGGAGAGAGGGAAAAGTCAAGGATGGATCTTTTGGCTCCTTATCTAAAATATACCTGGTCAGTTGACCTCTTTAAATGTGTGGCAAGGTGAATGGGTTTTTTTGTTGGCTTTTAAAGGGAGATGGAAGTTAGTGCTGTATAGCAGAAAGAAATATTCTGTGTTTTGCAGGTGTACAGTTGAGGTTGCATGACACGTACAGAGAGACTACCTGCTATTAATTTTTACTTCTGAGTTGTTTTGGAGGTATCTACAGTTTGAGATGAGAATGAGCTTTAATTTCACTGTGGAATGCAAAGCAGAGATTGAAAGTCAGGGTGAAATTATTTGCTTTAGGCCTTTTGGAATATTCTAGTCAGTGTAAAGATGTTGGTTATTTTTCAAAAGTAATTTTTTTTTTTTTCTAAGTAATGTAAAGGACACATTCAAAATGTGCTACTCTATTTCTTTATGTGAAGGTTTTTAATAAACAAGTTATCCTGTTCTCTTTGGGAAGAGCCACACCTGTCTTCGTGAGTTTGGGTTCTGTGATGGGTTTATAAAGAACTTGATTAAATCATAAGATTTTATTTTTATTTTACTGATTCTCATTTGACTGCTAAGTGTGAGATGGGAGGTCCCTAGAAGTGTGTCTCTATTTTAGTAAAGTATCCTTGCAAAGAAGCTGTGTGAACAGTGTAGTACTGCACAGGCTCCACCATGATGGCAAATGATCACATATGTGTTATCTCTTTTAATAAAGCTGTTTTGCAGCTGCAAAAACAAAAGTTTAAAGGGTAATAAAATGTTTTCTTGTCCAAGTCAGTGTGTTTTTATGATTAGAGTGTGACCCACTTTTCCCTTGAGAGTCTCGATGTATGTGTGGGCAAGGGTTCACTGAACACAGTGCTAATCTTTCTCATTCTTGTGTGTAGAAGATGCCAGACTTTTCTTCAGTTCATTCTCCAGCAGTAGGTGAAAAGAATTGATTCATATCTTGATTCCTGAAGACACAGAGGCCTTTGTGCCATGTGTGTTGGGTGTTCTTGGTTTGGGTTTTTTTTTTCACTTTTTCTCTATGCAATTCATCCTTATTCCATCTTTTTGGTGTTAATGAAGGAGTTGTTTAAATATCATTTAGGAAGACAAGGTCTACTGCGTTGAACAGATCCATTCCATGAGATCTTGACTCAAAATACTGCACAGAATTCTGCTCTGTAAGATGGAATAATATGAATTAGTAAATTATCCCTCTTCCCTTGAATTATTATGTAAATTTTGGTCATATTGATGTCATTCTTTCTTTGTATATTCTTTAAATTCATATTTTATTAAAAAAAAAATTAGGAAAAGGAAAAAGCTGATCCAATTTGGCACTATTAAAATAAAGCCCTCAAGACTTATGTATTTTATCAGGGTTAAATAGTTGTACTTGTTGAAACCTCCATCATTTGTTTCTGCAAATTACATCCATTGACAGAATCATAAATGGAGCAATAATATAGTCCAGTGTGTTTTAGATCTTAATTGAAATTAATATGTAATTTATAAGTTTGAAGTATGAAAAATGAGTGCAAATGTCCTGTAATTTCTAACTCTCAATATTGGAACTTATCTTTAAAAGCAAATCAAATGCTGAGAAAAATATTTAAAACTGAGGTTTACTCTTTAACATTTATTGCTGCTCAGCATGTCTTATAAAAAGCATTGCAGGCAGCTTATTGTCAGTCTTAGATACATTACATAAATATTTAGCCAAAGATAAGGCTGTGTTTCTTGAAATCCAACATGTGTCTGGGTTATGTTAGCAATATTTTAGCTTTGCTTTATTTTTAAATATAAACTGGAAGCAGTGAGAGACACTTTTGAAAATTTAAACACTGAAAGAACATTTAAATTTTTAAATATATTAATTGTGTTTTTGAAGCAAACCTCAGTCGTGGCCTCATTTGCCATTTCAGCAGCTATTTTATTTTCCCTGCATTATTTGCACTGGGCTGTTTGGGTTGTTTTGGGGTTGGGGTTTTTTTGCTGTTTATTGTGGTTTATTTTGGTTTGTTTGTTTTTTTTCTGTATGTGTGTGGTTTTTTTGTTATTTTTGATTTTTTTAAAAATAGATTTTGTTATAACTAGTATCTAAAACTGATCTGATTTAAAGTATCTTTAGAAGATTGGTTTTGAAGAACAAGCAGTTGTATCAGTCAGTGGAGGTGGATGTATGGTTATTGCAACCTTGGTCAAGATCTTTACCTTGCACAGTCCTTTTAAATTATCATATCCAGACAGTTCCAGACCAAAGGCAGAGGACAGTTATGGAAGCTGCCTGCCCTTGGGTAAAATCTCTACTTAACCTCATGAGTTTGTTGGGGAACAAAATAAATTTTCTTGCAGTTTGTTTTCCTTCATGTAGTTATGGAGGAACTCTATGGGTCAAGCCACTGCAGATGTGACTTAAATATATTTCTTGATCTTAAAATTACTGAGTTGAAGCTGTGGGGTTTGTCATAAGTTAGTGATCAGCTCACCTCACAAACTTCAGTGTGATCTTATACCTTTTAAACAAATTTCAGAGATATTACTTTTTGAACTCTCACACTGAGTATCTGAAATTAGAACTTGGACCTTTCTACATACCTACTATAAGACCCTTCCAATTCCTATTCTTGCCTCTTGACCTGCAATTTTTGCTATGGGTTTTCTAATAAATTCTTAATCTAAAGCTGTAGGTCTGACATTCTTCTCTGAAATGACAGAGATGCTGTTTTAAAATAGCAAAAGCTTTAGTGTGAGAGAAACCTGTTTTATGTTAACTGGCTCATTTAAGAAATTCAGTTATTCAAAATGCAGAACCAAAATGGTTACAGATTCTGAACAACCACCATGCAAGTGAAAGGATTGGGTTGTGATCATCCCACCCTTTTAATGCCTGGTTGGGAGATACGTACAACCCATTTCCTATTGATTTTAATGAAACTTTTTCCAATAAATCACTAAATAAACTGGATAGGAAATTTATTTGATATCACTCTCAGTGTTTCATTACAGAAGAATGCCATCCAGCATGTTAATGAGAAGATAATAAACATATTCAGATGATGTGAAGTAGTGTTTTGTGGAGGAAATCTTGTGATCTGTGCCCTAAGGTACGAATTACAGGAGTTACTCAAGTGGTAGATGTGGTTAAGAGTGTTAACAAAGTGGGCCTTCAGGGTGAGTACAGATGAAGCAGCAAACTACAATTAGCATTTGCAAAGATCTGTGCTCTGTCTTTGTGGATGATTTCTCCTTCTTTCCTTCTTCCCCTCTTACTGGGGTTCTCCTTCCATATTTTGAGGGGGTATCTTAATATCTCAAGAATTAATCTTACTACTCACCTTTAGTTTGAATTGAATATTATAGCAAAGTGTTAGACACTTTTAAAAAAGAGCCAGTATATCAATCCAGTAGATGATAAAGTACATAAAGGTGCTGCTGATGACTTCCATACATGTGGTTTTGGATCTGTGTCTTTTTGTTTCCAAAAACCTACTTTTCTGTCATCAAAAATATTTAATTATGCTTCACTGGTGGGTGTACACTCATATTCATTCCTAATGCTGTTCTCTTTTTCCTTTTTGTTTTGTAAGCTTCAGAAAACACAGTTAAAGCACCATTTATTTTCTTTTTTCTGTGCTACTTGGCAATTTTGTATATAAGCATTTCATACCAGCATGTTGATATCTTTTGGGCATTAGCAATAAAGGCAAAATAAAGTGCTTCACATAAGTGTTAGCCAAAAGGTGAGAGAAGGTTTTTATTGATATGTGACATGGCTATTAAAAAAAAAAAAAAAAAGGGTTTTGTGAAGTTTTAAAAGCTCTATGAGAGAATATTCTGGGAGAACATGGGTTACATTTCGAAGGCATTTACTGTCAGAATCAGAATAATACTACCATATCTAAAGTTTATAAACTAAAGTATAGTATATACTATAAATAAATATAAAGATAGTATAGGATATATATATATATCCTTCTTTAAAAGTGACAGAATTTGAGGCATGGTTGAGCTGTTTAATTTGATCTATGTGGACTATATATTCTGTTAAAAGAAGTAAACCCCCTAAACAAACAAAGAACCCTACCTGTATCGCTGAACAGAGAGAGGAAAGTTACTTGTTTGCACTCCATAGTGCTGCACTCATTGTTGGTTATGTGGGACCCTAAGGAGGTAGTGAGAGATCAGCTCTTACTTGAAAGCAGCTGATCTTGGTCATCAGAAAAGTCACCTGAGCATAAGCTGTAGCAGGGAGCAAAAGAACCAGCAAACAGGGAGTTTGCAGCAGGAGTAAAGTCATGGAAGGCTGTTGGAAGGAACAGACAAAAAGCCAACCTTCATAAGTGATGAAAAGAATCTTCTGAGGTAGGAAATGATTTTGCCATTGATGCTGCTGCTCTTGAGAATAGGAAATGAGACCTCACTGTAGAGGAGGTCCAGGGTAATGGAATCAAGATCCAGTTATCCTTTTAAGATAGTTATAATGACTCATTGACAGGTTCATGGTATTTATATGTTGAACTATGGAAAGCTATTGAGTAGCCAGTAGGAAAAACATGACAGTGGGTTTGGATGTATGGTAGAGATTATGAGGTATAAAGTGTGCATGTATCATAACATTGTTTTACATATAGTTATTCAATAACATGTTTCTTAATTAACAAACTACACTGAGATTAAGAAGGGAAATATTATTTATATGTTTTGGATTCTAGACTTGTATGTTGGGCATTTCTAATTTTGCATGTTTCTCTTCATTGTATAAATCAGTAGTAAATATGGTCTGGCAGCTGCATTTTCCTTATATTCAGCTTCCTAGGTCTGAGCTGGTTCTGAGTAGGAAGAAATTTTCCTTCTGAGATAACAAGACCAGTGCTGACTGTCAGGAATCTCAATCTTCTGCTAATTTCACAATGCATTACTAATTGATGGTCATAGTTCTGCAGAAAATTATTAATATCCACCTTCCTTTGGGAACTCTACATTTATTCTCTACCAGATGCCAAAAAAAGCTTTTCTTGTATTCCAGTCTGAATGTTTTCTGATGTTGCTGTTTTCCTCCTGTGACCCTCTCAGTAGCTAATAACTTCTAACTTGCCTTGAGACAAAATGAGTAGATGATGATTGAAAAATAAACTTAAAGAAAGTGAGACTAGTTCCCTGCCAATTACTTTCATGCCTTGATGAAGGCTGTATCTTTACTGGGGAAAGGAGAAGACTGAATTAAACCTACTCAACATCTGTTTCTCAAGAGACACTTGAGCAGTGTGGAAATAGCGCTTTTCCTCTACGATACTACCAGGGTCTAATCCCGTGGCTGTGTCTCTGTCAGTAGCAATTATCCAGCTTTTGGTTTGCCCAACCCAGGGACTTAAAGGAATGGGAGAATGGGTCTTTGAACTGACAGGCTAACTAGCTTTACAACATTGAAGCGCAGAATTAATTCAACAATTTTGGAATCTTTCCCTCTCTTCTGTCTTCTGTTTAAGAGATTGTCTTCTCTCTCCCTCCCTCTTGCTTTGTCTCCCTCCATCCCTCCTACCCTCTCCTCCACCACCCCTGCCATCTAATTTTAGATTAATTACATCCATGGAAGTACACTTTGAACTGAATATTTTTTCCAGTTGTGGAATAACCATACCGTTAGGATAGATACATTATTCAGCTCGAGAGATGTTTGCAACTAGAACAGGGTTTGTTTTGTTTTCTTATTCAGGTATAACTGATGAAAGGGTTAACATGAACAGGTTAACAATACCATTATTGAGTTACTAAAAAAAAAGAAAAAAACTCCACATAAATAATTTCTACAAGAGAAGTTATTTCCACATGGTTTACAACTCCCTCCTGTAATTTTTAGTATCTTGCTTTTGTCACTTGTCACATTTCAAAAGGCATTTCTTTACATCAAGAAGAGCTTGAGAATTAAAAATGCAAGGCTATCCTCATAATAGTAGCAAAAATTATTATTTTTGTCAAAATTAAAAAATCTATTTTATGTTCTGAGGGTTTTACTTGCTTTAAAAAAAAACCAAAGAAACCCCAAACCCAAGAACAAACACAACAAACCCCACACAAACCAAAACAAATAAACAAAAAAAAGGCAAACAGCATAAAAAACTTATTAAAAGAAGGTTTTGAGTATTCAGTGGCTGATTCTCTATAGACATAAACTGGGTGTGGAGATAAAACACATCTGAGATCTCAATTTAGGACTGTGATATTCACGAGTGATGACATCATTACCAAAGAAACAGAGATTTCCTTTTGTCAGCTTTCTATGTGAGGCCAATGATATTTTCCTGCAAAGGGGGATGTTCTGCAAGACAGAAGAAGTAAAACACAACCTGATCAAAATAATTATAATGGCCTTAGTCGTAGGTTCAGGATAAACAGAATGTCAGAAAAGGGGTGCAGATTTTGTATTGTTCAGGAGACTTTATGAAGGTCTGGAATAGGTGAGGCTTATGAAGCCCTGAATTTACTGCAGTGAGATATCAATTGGATGTAATTGAGCAGGAAAAGATCTAAGCTGTGCTTGATTTGGATCCTGGGAGCTGTGATCACTAAGGTGATCATTGTTACTCTCCCAGCCGTGTTCCCATGAAGACTCCTGAACACTTCTGTGTGAAAAGCTTGACTTGGTTTGTGGAATTTAACTTTTGATCCTTGTCGAAGCAATCTAATAGGAAACAACTGTTGTGAAAAGTGAAAGGTTATCTTGTTGTCACCTTGATTGTCACATAGCTTTTATATCTCCTGCAAATAACTTGTCTTACAGGGCCATTTTGTTGTGCTGAATCATTTGTTCATTGTTATCACTGAGAACTGAGTGTTACATTCTGTTTTTCCAGCATTGTATCAGCTTAATTTTGACAGATTCAGTGCTGCTGTAACTTGTGAGGTTCATTATACATAACTAAAATATCCTAAAGAAACTGTTCTTAGAGTATTGTCTTGTGCTTATATTAAAGAAAAACAAATACCAGGAAAGATTTCAAAAACCACCTTCCTTTTACCAGTGGTGGAGGCATATGGTTAACTACAACTCGTACATACAGGCCTGTTATGAATTTCAATATGAAAGCAATTTTTGGATCTCTTAAAGATAGCTACTGGACTGGAGATTCAGTAAGGACTTGATATTCCTGCTTCTAATCATGTTCAAAGGTCGGAATATTCAGCAGTGAATAATTTTGCTTTATTAATTAGTTGAAATAACTTGTTGAACTTTTAATCATGTGCTTTTGTTCCTCCTGTTGTTCAATTCCAGCCTTGAGATTTTACTTTCTTACTCTTCACTCTTCAAAATCTTTTTAAGAAAGCAACTTTCCTTGTATCACAATAGCAATAAAAAGCTATTTTTTTAAGAGAAGAAAATACACCTTTGAGCTGGATTACTGTCACAATAACCTTTAAGTCATGGTGTAGTAACGTGGATTGTCATTTATGCATTAGTGCAGCCAAAGAAACACAGCCCCTAATGGACTGGTGTAATGATGCTCAGCCCATAATGTCACACAGTCGACAGGCAATTTTATTTAATTATAGCATGGGGCTTGCAAATTAAAAGAAAACCACCAACAAACCACTGTTTTAGTGTGGGAACTGCAACTAGAAAACATTTCTATAATGGAAACTAAAGGAGGACACTCTAATGACAGGTAATGGAGTGCAATTTTCATTTGTTTCTCCATGTGACACATCCTTTCTGAGTATTTATAAATTATTCTAGGTGTTGATTATATAACCTCTGACTATAGAATCATCCTATATTGAATGTATGAAGTATTAAATCCCTTCTGACCTTTTCTGTTACAAATTTCATGGATGAGGTAATAAATCATGTCAGTTTCTACCATTGTGTATCAAAATTGTTTAATGAGTTATTTGATTTAGTGAAATCAACTAGGTCTATTCTTATACCTATCATAGTAGTGTTTATCATCAGTTTAAAACAGATTTTTCAATTAGAAATATCACAGAAGCACAGAAACATAGTAAGACCCTTCATGAATCTGGACCTTGTGGAAAGGGGAAGACTGCAGAGGCTGATGACTGATTTTTGTACTCAGGAGTTTGTGTCTATATTTCAGTTCCTTGCCAAGAATTTTCTCCTAAGCTTTTTTTGTTGTTTTGCTTTCTTTTGGTTGCTTGGGTTTTGTTGTCGTTTTTGTTGTGGGATGTTGTGGTTTCATTAGGTTTATTTGGTTGGTTTTTTGGTTTGGTTTGGTTTTTTTTAATGCTATTTGGGGCTTGGTGTTGTTTGATGTCTGGAATGGACTGCCCAGGGAGGTTGTGGAGTCTCCATCTCTGGAGATACTTAAGACCCCCCTGGATCTGTTCCTGGGTGACTTGGTCTAGGTGCCCCTGCTCTGGCAGGGGGGTTGGACTAGATGATCTTCTAGGTCCCTTCCAACCCCTAACATCTGTGATTCTGTGATGTGTGGGGCTTTTTTAATACTGTGTTTAAGTGCATCTTACTCTCCCTATTTCTTGGGAGGGAATTTTTCTGTAAAAGTATTAGCAGCTGAGCTTGGGTATTTTTTAAACTAAGACAGACAAAAGCTTTAAAATAAAAACGTACATTTGTGTTTTTAAAGAAAAAACAAACTCCTAAACTTGCCTTGATACTGTGCTGTATATTTAATGAATTATTAACCTCCAAGACTATAGTGCCTGCTTCAGTGCCATTAAATTTTATCATGTTAATCTTTTACTGTGAATGTGAATATGCTAAATTCCATATAAAATTTCAGAGACAGGGAAAAACTTATAAAACGGAAGCAAGTATATTTTATGAAAATCATATTTCCACAGCAAATAATTCAATCTCTTTTTTATTGGTTTGTTTTTCATAGCTCCCACAGGCACTGGTCTATAGTGTAAACATCCACATTGTAAATATGGAGACTGTTTTTATTTATTCATCCACATTTCTTACAAGTCCATCATCATAGTTCTTATTTGTGGTATTCCACAGTGTTATTATGATGAAAATTTCTTTTACTTCTAATGTATACTAACTTATGAGATCACAAGAGAATAGAATCAAATAAATATTATCAACTGAAGAGACATGTCATATTGTTTGGATTTGGAGCAGAGGATCCTTTTTACATAGTACTGGATTTATACAGTGAGGCACACAGAAAGTTGTGCATTTTGAGTATGGAAGAAAGTCTTTCAAATACAATTTGTCAGTCCATCCCATGTTTTATATGTAGTGCAACACAAGACACTCTGCCCTCCTGACAGCTCTTCTACATTCTTGATTTTTTCACAGTAGAAAATTAGCAGCAGTAGATGGAATAAAATTAACCAGTCTTGAGAATGCATAATGTGACCACCAAGAGAAATTGTTTCAGAAAATGCACCAAGCCATCTTTACAGTCCTGATTTTTCATGTTCAGTGTTGTTTGGAGCTTTGGGCATCCTATTCCCTCACTGGTCACATTGACATATAGGTACTGTGCAAAGGAGGGGATCTGGGTTTGCATACACCCAATATCCCATCAGTTTTGTTTTGTTTTGTTTTGTGTTTTTTTTGTTTCGTTTTGTTTTTTTGTGTGTGTGTATGGAAAAGACAGCTTAATGCATTTAATCTAGAAGAAATACTCATCAGGTTGCAGTTAAATTTGCTGAATAATACTTTGTAAAGGTTATTTGCCCCTGAGTGGCTTAGATATTGGGATCATAATATCTCTAGAATTGTCTTTTCTGTTGTAGTGCTTTGCTGTGTATTTTAATTGTGTGTGTTGGAGATATCACTTGAAACTGGCAAAACAGTCACAGCATATTCATGTCATTTATTGTTGGATTCCTGCATGACAAAGCTTGACAA
The DNA here is from genome assembly GCA_024611195.1 of Ceyx melanurus. Classification (NCBI taxonomy): domain Eukaryota; kingdom Metazoa; phylum Chordata; class Aves; order Coraciiformes; family Alcedinidae; genus Ceyx; species Ceyx melanurus. The sequence goes on along the minus strand of JANHGL010007280.1, from coordinate 24,241 downwards.
AGAGTTTATTCTTCAATTTATTCTTAGGTACAGACTGCATTTTTTTATCAGCTGATTGAATTGTAACATGTTATTTGGGGATATCAGCACTTCTGGGATATTTTCTTATGAATTCTTAGTGTAGCTACACTTTTGCCTTCAATGATGTACCTCTTGACTGTGATATCGAGACACTGATTGGATTGGTTTTGACCTTTATAAGGTATCAGTATTATAGTATGTAACTTACCTCCTTTTAATCTAGGATATTGTATACTAAAATATCTTTTAGGTGATGAAATTGAGTACTCAATGTTTGTGCAATATTAGAAATAGCTTTCTTCAATTTTTTCCTCCTCCTGTGCATTGCATCATATGTCCAATTTAGAATTATACAGCTACAGTGTTCCTCTCTTGCTAGGTCTAAGCAGAATGGATTTGAGGATAGGAAGTAAATAGAATAGTTTACTACAGAACCAAGGAGACTTCTCTCAGGTTAATACCTGAAATAGAAGACAACAAAGGTTTGTATGCTGTGCTCTGCTATTAGATTTGCTAATATTGCTGTCAAATGAAGAGTAGTTGTACAAAAGAGGTTTCAGTTACACTTCAACAAGCCACATTAATCCTGGCATTTCTAATTTCTGATTTTTTATATATTTTTTAAAATTTTCATTTTGTAGCCTCTTACAGAATGCCTCTTTATTCTGCCTTTATGTGTATTATCTAGATGGACGGATACAGGTAAAATTAATGAACATAACTGTAAACAGTAATAATTCACTTCGATGACAGTTTTAGCAGGGTATAATTCAAATTCTTTTTCCACCTCAAGCAATTCCTCAAAACTGAGGGCTAATGTTTTCTCTGAAAACAAAGTCTTCAATAACCATCACAAGATCTTAGAGAAAATCACATGGGATATTGCTGGAGGGCAGGAATGAAATTCAAACATGACACCAATGTATGACATGTAACAGAACTGTAGAGTAAATAAAAGAATCAAAACAAGCTCCCTGTCTTGGGAATGATTATTAAATAATATTCAATAGCATGAGAAAGATATGTGATTTTTAATGTGGTGCTGAACAAATATGAAGCAAAATACAGTAGTTAAAAGGGCTCGTGAGCTAAACAGATATATGATGAAATTTAATGAATTTAATTTGAGCTTCTGGGTGAGGATTTTTTCATCTTAAAAATGTATGTCCCAGGATGTTGGAGAGCCAATATCATAGTGCATAAGAAACATTCTCAGATAATTTGTGAAAAGATTTGTATGTGTACAAAGGTTAATTTAATGTATTATTTATTTAGATAATGGCAACTCCTTAACACTCTTTCTGTAGTCTAGTCCTATACACAGTATTTAATTTCTGTCAGCACAAAATATAATCCAAATAACCATTTTACTCTCATGATAATGATGATTCTGCTGTTGATATGAACAGTGCTTCAATCTTAAGAGTAAGGAAAACAAATTAATAGAAAACCTATGATATTGTGCTTGGTAGGCATACTGGACAATGTATAGCTAACTGGAAAAAGTCTTGGGGCTTTCAAATCCATCCCTCAGAACTATTGAAATATTCTAATATTGTAATATTCAAATATTAATAATATTATTAATAATTATTAATAATAAATTGAAATATTCTAATATTGAAATATTCTAATACTTCAGGTCATTATCATTTTCCTCTCAGCTTACGTGAGAGCCTGCAGTATATGTAACATTCTAGCAGGAAAAAAAAATAGTGGGTTTGCTTCTTGGTGTCTCTCTATCATGCAGTTTAATTTTGCTAATTCTGAACTCTTCCTTTAATTCTTAATGTCACTGAATTATGACATGTTCCAGAACCAAGCCATCTGGCTTCTATAAAAGCCATGGAAAGATCAAGGACATCTCCAACTGCTTTTATTGACCAGAGCTCCTCATGAACCTTTAATGGGAATGGGGGGGGTAGGCCAAAAGTTTGGTTTTCTTAGCCTAAAGTTCTCTTACTGATGGGTCTCAGAAGTGAAGTCAGCTTTCTATAGTGTTTCATAAACCTTTTATGACTACAAGAGTGTAAACAAGGTAAAGGTCCACTGTGTTTCTCACCGAATAAAAGGGAAATTCTGAAAATTTGATGCACATTTCTTTTAGTTCTTCACAAGCTCCATATGATATTTGTGCTACAGACACTTGGAGTTGAAATGCCCAGTCTATAATGAAATGAAAGGGGAGGGGGGAGTCTATCTTAAAGTTCAAATACAGATTGGCTAAGACTTTTTTGCATGTGTGTATACTTTGTGTCTGTGATGGTACATTTAGGTAGAAAATGGAAATTACTCCTTGTTTTTTTTAAAGACAAAGCCTGTGAAGAAGTTCTAGCAGCCTGGGGAAATACGCAGTCACTGATAGTATTATTCCATTTAAAATCATGGCTTATTACACATCCATTTAAAGTGTCTTAAGTTAGCTCACTCTCTAGTCTCAGTTTTACTTCCAGTATCATTTAGCTGCAAAGAGTTGGGATATTAATGGCTGTTATTGACAGCATTTTGTAACCATGTATAAAGTTTTTATCTGTGAATTGGAAAATGCCTTTTACTGTTACAGCAGTTAAAAAAAAAAAAGCCTTTAGGTGAAAGAATAGAAATAGCAAAGGTCTTTATCTATGTTACTTTTTGCAAGGTGTCCATGACAGTGATCTCATATTTAGGAGCTTCTTTGTCTTTTGAGTAGATTAAGGCTTGTTGCCTTGAGTAAATGACTTACAACAATATAGTGATAAATTAGGGCTCAGTAGAAAGATCACAAATATAAATCATCCATTGTTTCCTTCAAAATATGAACAGCTTTCATACTTTTTTGAAGTGTCTATATACCCTGTCTGCCCTATGACATCTTGATGCAGCTGAGAAATACATAGAGCTTTATGACCATGACTGTCTAGAAGCTAGGGCATGGCCTAATGACAGGCTCCTTCACAGTTTGACTGCAGAATATATACCTTATAGACCTGATAACTATTGACTTGATCCATGTATTTATGTTGCTGTTTTTCTTCATGTGGGCTTGGAAGGATGATAAGGTTAAAAATAGATAAATAACAATCCACAAAAGACAAAAAAAAATACAGCTAAATATCTTAGTCCTCTAGAAACCTGAAATTGCAGCTTTTTTTTTTCAGGAGGATGGATTCAGGCTCTTCTCAGTCACATTCAGTGATAGGACAAAGGGCAATGCGTGCAAGCTGGAACACAGGAGGTTCCATATTAACATAAGGAGAAATTTTTTCACAGTGAGGGTTACAGACACTGGAACAGTGCCCAGGGAGGTTGTGGAATCTCCTTCTTTGGAGAAATTAAAAACTCACCTGGATGTGTTTCTTGTGTGACCTAATCTATGGGATCCTGCTCTGGCAGGGGTGTTGGACTAGACGATCTTTTGAGGTCCCATCCAACTCCTAACATTCTGTGATAAGACAGAAAACTCTTTCAGCGGTGCTCTGATTACTGCAGTGATAGAATAAATTCCTCAAGGACAAAAGATCATCCCTTGTGTTATTAAATAAATTCAAAGCATTTTATTTCTGCAGAAAAACCCACACCTATTCTACATTTCAGACTAATAGAGAAATTAAAAGTATGAATACACTGTTAAATGTAGTACATTAATAAAGTGTAATAGGGATGTACAACAGATAGACAAGAGTGGGCAGATTTACCATGCACCATCCAGAACTACAATTCTGTCTGACATCATCACTGGTTAAAAGAGAGAAAGATCTCTGCTTTGGCATAATTACACATAATTTATATGACAGCTGAAATACAAACCTAAACAGTCAGTCAGCTAAAGATACACAAAATTAAGTATTTCACACAGTGTCCAACCCTTTCAATCTTTATTAATAACTTAATTACATTAATTACACCATGGTTTAAAGTATTGCTGGTGCAAGAAGAGGAAAAATGATAGACTCCCCTAAGTAATGAGCTGCATAGCAATTCTGTTAGAATAAGACTATTAGCAAAATGCAAAGTAGCAGTAATTTGTAAATATATGCTCCACAGTTTATAATTCCCCTTGTTCCACCCCATAATTCTTTTCTTCAGCAAACTCCAGCAGACATAATTTTGGAGGGCAATCCAAATATGTCAGGAACATTATGAATTGAAGACTATTCTCAGGCTGAGAGATATTTGAAAAGCTTGATATTTTCACTCCTTTGGGTTTGTTGCTGTTATTGCTTAGAGGTCGTGGGGTTTTTTTTTGTAGCATTCAAATAACCTGAATTTTCCTTATTCTGTTCCATTCCATGATGCAAAGCAACTGCCTTGTATTGAAGTGCCAAAGCCTTTACATATCACCTCACATCTACGGATTGTGTAGTAGATCCATGTAGTGGATCAGGTTTACTGACCTTTGTCCTTTTGTCTAGGTAATGCTGCCCTTGAAGAGTGTGTGTAGTCAGTTCTAAAGTGGAGTTGGTTGTTCTAAACTGTTGGACCAAGAAAACCTGTATAAAATTAGCTGTTTGCCAGTAAATTTTATGAGAATTTTTAATTATAAGCTATGGTACATTTAGGTACAGTATAGTTAGATACATCTACCTTGTACCTTCTAATGGGTTCAGGCTCACTATTGACATATAGCCTATAATATTAATGATTAAGAGATGTGAATATAGCTTCTCTATTTCACTTGTATATTCACCTATATTACCATGCTGAATTGTAAGGGTGGTTGCTTGCTTTGTCATTTAACTCAAGAACTTAGTGGAATCCTTTAAATAAAATTGGAGCATGTTTAGTTTAACTAGGAAAAGTAATTATTTCTGAGTTGTAAACTGCTTAAAATCAAAGGGATGGCACCTCCTTAATAGCTAAGTTATAGTTGGGATATTTGATTAAGCATCTTTTCTAATCAAATCGGAATTTGCCTCTTAAGTCAGGTTTCTAACTTTAAAATGTCTTCACAAGGCTCTTTGAGGCATTGCCTTTGGAAAGAATGCTGATACCTCTTTCAGAGGATTCTTTTACAGTGAATTATTCTGATGACTGCAAATACACATTCCTATAAAGATATCCTTGTAAATTATCTCAAAATGTAGAATTATTTACATTATTTCTGTTGTCTCCAGTGTAAGGTTTGCCCTTATTGTAATTCAGAACCAAGTATTATTCACAGGGAAAATGTTACTTACACCTCTTGGCTGGAACTGCCAGGGACAATTTGAGAGAGCCTTCTAACTAACATTGAAAAATGTAGAGATACAACCAAATGGCAAGGTGTTTAAAGCATTCCTATTTGGACTTGCTTGAGTAGTCATTCCAAGTTAAGGAGTCAGTTGCATTTGCAGCTTGTCAAGGATTTTGGTGCTTTGTCATTCCCATCTACTTCAGGAGTGTGTCAGTGTGTCTGTGTGTCTGGGAGACATGGAAAACTAAATCACTGAAGTGCTTGCCTGAAGTGTTTGACTGTTGTTCTACTTACCATCTAAAGAAGCTGAATGGCTCTATGGTATTCACCAGGTGAGCTCTAGAAAGCTACTTTTCTTACTCTTGCCATGATAAATTCCAGAAGTGTCCACTGTAGTCACTTTATTACCATTGTTTCTTTTACTAGAGTCTCCTGTCATCTGCCTTTATCATTCTGATCAGTGATGTGATGCTTAGTCTTTGAAGATTCCCCAGATGGGATATTTTTTATATCCTTGAATACTTTTGAAGACCTAGTTAAAGAGCTGTCAACGGTGATAGTTATCTGCCTCCATATTGTCATAATGGTGATGGTGCATACTTTCAAAGTTATAATGAAAGTATTTTTCATGGTAGAACTGTTATATTAAAGCATATTATCCAAGGTTGCATGTTTGGGATGGAAGGTCATGGATGCTGCATAGACTGCTTATTTATCTAGAAGTAATTAAATGGTGGTCACAAGAAATCAAGAACTATTCTTTTAGTTGTACCCTAAGATCCTACATGTCATTTTCCTAGATTTTAATTCAAGTACCTTTATAAATCTATTTTGAAGATAAAATACACAAATATCCCATATAAACAAACAAAAAGCCTGTTACTTTTAAAAATTAGCTTTCCTGAAAAGGAAAGCTTTTGTTTGTTTAATTTGGTCATGTTTGTCTTTATGAAATGCTGATACCTATCTGAGAATATTGCTGTATGATCCCATTGGAAATACTGAATTATCACAACTATGTATGAACTAGAAAGTGTGAATATGGTCCTGAGTAGTGCAGCACTACCTTTATAACTTTTATATTTAATCCTGATTAATACAGAAACAATTTCCTGGGTTTTGTTTTAGTTTGGTTTTTGTTTTGTTTTTTGGGTTCTTTTTAATCTTAGAATATCTTCCCTTAGTGTTCTCTAGCCTCAGTCCTGTGTATATGGTTGAATACAGTTATGCGATTAATTGTTCTGCCTAGTGAATGGTGCTACATTACATACAAAATATACTTCTTATAGAGTATACAGTATTACTTTCATGATATATTCCTAAAATTCATCTAATTTACTTATTATTTTTTGTAACATGGTAGAAAGAGGAAAACACTGGGAAACTTGCATTTTGATGATGCTAATTTTAATTAAAAACTGGAGGTTTTTTTGTAAACTTAATGCCCAGTTTAGAACTCTAGTCATAGAATTCCAAAGGCTAATTTATTAAGTGCTTTCTACAGACTTCTAGTCTTTATTTCTTTTACTCAATGGGTATAGTTATTGTTTCCTGAAGACTATTGCATGAGAAGAATTTATTCTGAATTATGAGACACAGCACATGTATAAATTGTTCTGTGATTATTTGCATTCCTTTTTCTAAGATTGTCTTGATTGTGTAATGATACGGAGAAATAAATATAGGCTAATAAATGTAAAATATAGCTGGATGTAAATATTTTGTGTTACAAAACGTTGGTTTTTTTGCTTGAACATTTTAATTTGTTTCAAAGGCACCAAATTTTGATTTTTCTAAGATATTCAGGATGTAGTTAGGTCGCCATTTGGGGTTTTAAATGTTTTGTGAATCTAGATTAATTACACTACAGTAACAGTCACTATATAAATCTGCATTATGGATGGCAGTTAAAGAAAAGCAGTAAGAAAATAGTATATTGATAAAGTATTATGGCAATATTTGCTTTCTCTTATTCTTCTTAACTTGCTCCTTCACTGAACCTGTTGGGTGTTTTCATCTAACACTGATGAATACTTGAACAGTGAATTTTCAGGTGTGTCCATGGTTGGATCAGAGCTGTTTGTCCAGCCCTGAAAAAACACCTCTATTTGAAGTGGATTCAGCTATTGTAATATTTGGTGAATAGGATTTCACTGTGTACTGATCTGTGCACAGTGAGAAATAGGTCCTTTTGCACACTATTTGTAATGGAGTGGAAAATTACATTTGCCATTGCAAGAACAGCCCCATTAGTGGGAAAGCAGATTCTCTTGCAGAGAGCTGGAATGCACCTCAGGCAGTGTCAGGGTGACAGTCCAAATAATGGGAGTTTGGAATGAACCAGGAGACACTAAAATGAAAAAATGCTTCTCTTTATACATTGTGGTTCCTTCATAAACTTATTGCTCTATAAGGAACAGTTTGATTTAGAACAGCATAAAACTTAAAAAAAACCAAACCACCAAAAACCAACCATACATTTGAACAACTGTTTATAACTTGCTGTGAGGATGAAACCAGTAGTTGTGAAAAGGAAATGCAGTGATTTTATTCCTAGATCATTATCTAAACCAGAGTGAAGTTGCTAACATAAACAAGAATGCTAAAGTGTTTTTTAGGTATTTTTTTTCTTTTGGTTTTAAATAATACTGCAAGTGTTGTCAATTTTATCTGAACCATGGATACTTTAGGAATTGGGAAAAAGACCATATATGCAAGTGCAAGAATCTAATACATGGTGCAACCATCCCTGGCCAACCCTTTCTAACAACTTTTCTTCTCAGTGAAACTGTTCTAATCTTCCTTCACCAATGAATGATTATCTTCTGAGTAGGTATAGAAGAGGAATGGTGTCAGTTATATTTCCAAGTCTCTGACAATGAAGATAAATCACAGATGCTTACAATTCAAAGAGCATTTATATTCACTTGATGCTAAGAGAAAAATAATTAATTAGAACTTTTAATTTCTTTGAAATATGTAATATCAAGAATAGTGGGTACTGTGATTCATGTTGCTTCTTTAAAGGTAGTAGAGGGCTAGAATCATTTCTGGTAGAGCTAGACTATGCTCTAATATTAAAGTCAAATTTTATTTAAGATCTGCCATTTCCCTATTGAAGTTGTATTTCTGACTGATGATATTTTAATTTTTTTTTTTAAAGAAGGAAAAAGGGTTGTTGGGGTTTTTCTGACTGAACTGTGGCTACTGATAACTCCTGCAAAGTCCTCAGCTAGTGAGGTAGGTACATGATAATCTGTGCTTTGAGCAATAGCTCACCTTTATTTCTCAGGTAAGAAACTTCAGTCATTAGAATATTAACAACTTTGTTAAGGCCAGTGTTGTGCTTAAGGAGAAGTATTCATACTTCAGTTAAGTTGCAGCTTTTAAATTCAACTGGAGAAATTGGCATCAGACATTAGATGTAGAATTGAATTTGTAGGGGATGGATTTGGATGGAATCATCAAGAGAGATACTTGAGCTTCGTGCCTGTTAAAGGAATGACTTGATTTTTTTTGCTTTGTTCCTCATCTGCAGCATACTTGTGACCTGTCTTTGTCTTAGGAATGGTACCTTCTCATTTCCTGCCCCAAATTTGGAATAGGTTCCCTATACTAACACAGGTGAGGAGAATTAAAGCTTGGGGGAGAGTTATTATTGGTAGTCATTATTTGATCCATCCACCTTTTGTTTTGTCCTCATCAGGAGTGAGATTTAGATGTGTTGGCTGCTATCCTCAAAGGTAATCCTTAGTCAGGCTGATAAGTATATTTCTGAGAAATATATTTTTCATCACTGGGGGAAAATTTCCTCTTTCTTAGGGTACCACTGGATTTATTCCTGCAGTGATTCTAAGGTGTGATTTGTGGAGGATTATCTGCAGTTTGTGTCATTGAGTGAAAACTGAGGTTGTCCTTATCTAGATCAGATTCTTCCTTTGATAAATTGGGATAATTGGTATGAAAATAAATTATGTGAACAGGGCCTGATATCAATGCCTTTGATTTTTACAAGGGTGTCTTGACAATTTGAGTGAGTGAATGCCAGTTAGTCTCTGGGCCCATTAAGTCAACTCTTAATGTTCGTGGTGGACAAATGAGCATCTTACATAAATGTCAGTCTTTGCTGAAATGTAATCAGTTTTTGAGCTAAGATGATCTTTATCAAAGGGGAATATGCACAGCTGCACAGTGCAAGTCTGTAAGTTTTTATAATAGAACTGTAGTTGAAATACTTAAACAATCTTCTTAGCAATAAACTATTTTTTTCCCAAAAAATATTTCTTAAAAAACTTCAAATCTTGAGAACTTTTAAATGAAATTATATATCTTGGTTTTATTTTCTCTGATAAGAAGATGCAAAGTTTGTAGGGTGAAATAAATATGTTTCTGGATGACACCATCTTGGCATTTCTACACATTCTTTTCTAAATATATTCTTTATCTTAGCTGTCTTGAAGTACTTTTAATATAATTAAAAGCACAGAATGAGTGCCAGACTTGTCAGTTCCAACAACAAAGTGCTGAAATTTTCAGTGAAACTGAGAGATCCATCTCCCACACATTGTAATGAATAGGTTCATAAAAGGAAAACAGTTTAATTACATTTTAGTTCATGGATTGGTAATAGGCTGGAGTATCTAAATTGAATAATGTGATTCTGGTAATAATTATGTGTAAATGAACTTGTTTAAATGATATTTTACAGCTTCTTTATAAAATTACAGCTAGAGGCAATCCAGTGATAGACAGACAAAGGCCATGCAAAAATTATCATAAACTATTAGCTTGTTTGCAAAGGGTTTTATGTTAATCTTTTAGTACTTAAAGCACTCTGCAATTAACATATCACGGGGAGCTGCCTCGCAGCAAAGGCATGCAAATTAAAGTGCTCAGATAAAAAGCCATTCACATAAAAAAAATCAAAGAAAGGGTGGCATAGTACTCAAAGGGTACTGGTTTTATATTTGAGATTAAGGAGGTGTAATGATTGTGTTATCTAACTAGGGTTGTAATTAAAGCTTTTCTCCTGCAGACATGACAATAGATACAGCATTGATTTAGTTGTTTTAATTGTGAAAGTCATTTTATTTCAGGGCAGAAGATATGAATAGCCTAAATCAAAGGGCTAGAAGATTGCTTTGTTGATAGTACTTGTTCAACAGCTGCCTTGTTGCTTAATACACAAATGGGGAGAATGGTGAAAGAGATCCTGGGAGGTGCTGGGTGTTGTAATTCTCCTGCTGGTTTCCTTTCCTTTCATGAAAAAGTCTGTGTACTGATTGTAAACAAGCAATCTTTTCATACATCACCAATGTTTTTCCTCCCTTAGTTTCCTCTGAACAAAAAGAAGTCATAAAAGCCTTGAGCTAACTTTTACTACAGCTCTTTCCAAACTACAAAAGTTTTTGTAATAAAACCATCATCTGCTCTTGGGGATATCACACTTTTAGTGGCAAACAAAAAGTCTCCATGTGGCTGTAATTCCTGTTATCAGAAATGCCACTGTAACAAAAGGGATGTGCTGTGGGGAATTGGATGTTAGATTTTATTTACATTATATTTGTGGCTGTACAGTCTCGACAGTGTTATATTGGGAAGGGGTGACTTCTCTTCTTCCCCCCCTCCAATCACTATAGTAACAGAGCAGAAAATGAATGATCAAAACAAAAAACATCTGGCTAGATTCTCAACTGGCATACATAGCTGTCTTGTCTGTTAAGAGTAGCTGATGTGGGAATAAACTGGATTAAACCTAGCTTGGATACAGTTGATTGGTTTGAAATTCCTCTCAGGTATGAAAAGAGTTAACTCAATATGACAGGTCAATGTAGCTTATTGCCTCTCTGCTGTGGAAGAAGTTATCTGGATGTGTAACTACACACATGCAAGGGGAATTGCATCACTTTTCCTTCTACTAGCATACTTGGAAGTATCTACAGTCTTTCTATTACAGACAAGATGTGAGAAGTAAATGTGCGTGTTTTCTCTCTCCTTACAAAACCAAAACAGGGATTAAAATGGTGCAGGGTCTCACATAATAAGAGCTATCACAAATTCCCTTAGAGACTTTCTGAGAAGCTCAAGTATACAGTAATAAGTCTGGCTTTCTGCCAGCAGACCTGCACATTTCCTAATTTGGGTTTAAAGCAGGAGCCAATATGTCACAAGAGAAACCATTCTCTTGTAATTATAGGCAGTAAGGACTGGTGACACTTTGTCTCTGGGACTGCGCTCCACTGCTGGTCCCTACCCTTATTGCTGCTGGAATATTGGGTTAAATTCACATTTTTTTCCCCATAATTTTCAAAGCCCTCCATGGAACTGACTCAAACTATCTAAGAAATTGCTTTTCTCCAACTGTAGTGACAGATTCCCTTGACAGCTACGTTTCCCAGGAACTATGAAACTGTCAACCTTGAGGATGATGCTTGTGAGAGCAACAGACAGAGCTTTCTCAGCAGCTGGCTCAAGGCTGTGGAGCCTAGTTCTGGAGGAGGATAGAATGTCCACAAATCTTACTCCTTTCAAAGCTGTGTAAAATTTGCTCATTCAGCTGATGTTATTCGCAGCCAGAGGAGAGACAGTGATGAATAAAGTAAAAGGTGGAAAACACTGTGGGCAGAAAAAGTTCCTGGGGAAAGAATAGAAACGAGACCATCTGACAACTCGTGTAGCAGGGTGGTTATAACCTTTGTTCAAATAATCATCCTGGGGAGCATGTCTTGCTTATTTTGGAAGCACTGGAAAGACTCTTGCAAAAATCATCTTGAGATTTTCAGCCTGACTTCTAAGCCAAGGATCTCAATAGATTCCAGCTCTATGTGGGGCCAGAGCTAAGATAACATAGCTTGATGAGCATTATGGTCTGTAATTATTTATTTACATATATGTAGACAGTTGAAATTCAGATGTGTGTGCTACAGTCAATGTAAAAAGTTTTAGGATTGTTGCATCATTGCTTTAAATTCACCCCTGAATGGAAGAATCATACAGCTGCATTTGCATAAGCTTCATTACTACCTCCAAATGTTTACTGGAGTAGCTATTTCTTGCCTGAAATATTTTGAAAAAAAAAAATCTGAGGTGAAGTAAGAAAGATCTTGTGGGTGTTTTGCAGTATATTGTGTAAGAATTTTTGGAGGTTTGTGGGTTTTTTGGAAGATAGAAAATTTTGTAGCTATTATATGAGCATTATTGTATTTTACTGAGGTTTAATCTTTAGTTTTACAAGCTCTGATAGTTGCAGGTTTCTACCCATATAATTACAGAGGACTTCAAGGTAGGATTCCACCTCACTGCCTCTGGCTCTTAATTGAGTATGAAAAGTCAGACTGGAGATAAAGACATGCCTAAATAGGTTGTGGTAGGTATATCTGTAGCCGTGTGTGGCTGTTTCCAATATTTACTTTTTACATGGGGAAGAATGTAGGTTAATACTCTCTACCTGTAAATTCTGCCTTTGGATTTCTCCCAGGCTTGAATGCTCATTATATTTAACCTGGAGTCAAAGATTTGATCCTGTTCAGCCATTATTTCTCATGTAAGGCCTTTGTTGCTTTCCCATGGACACAGCTCTCCTTTTGGCTTAGTTATTTCTCAGTTAAATCTAATTCTTCTATGGAAGTCTTGTCCTCAGTTATCCTCTCCCAATCAAATTTTCTGTGTTTTGTTTTGTCTATTTTTTTTATTTTTTTTTTTAAATGGGACATACTGAATCCACTCCCAAATGTCTCAAGTTTGGTGTTTCTCTCATGAGAAATTCTGTTGCTGAAGACACTATTACTTCATGGGGACTTCAGGTTTTTGCCAAAGTTTCGTTCTTCCCGATAATTAATAAGAAGAACATGCATTCAGTGCTTTGGTCAATGGCCATGTCCACTTGTGCTTAATGCTTATTGTTGTTACATCACTGCTCTGAATTCTGAAGCTCTCATATTAAAATACAGATTTTGTAATTGAGCACTTAGTAATAGGAGACTTCCAAGTTACTGTAGGGGAAAAAAACCAACCTAACAGATGAATAAAATGGCCTCTGTGATCTTTTGCAGTTGTTAAAGGTGTAGGATAATGCAGTGGAAGATCAGTATCATTCCTGTTCATTCAGTGGGACAAATGAGTTCAGGCACTGACTGTACAGCTCAAAATAGGCATCACCAAGACTGGAATATTTTATGTGAGGAAATGGTAATAAGCTGAAAAGCATGCTTAAGCAGAAAAGAGTACTCATTTCTAAAAATTAATCTTATTTTTAATGATATATAGATTATGTATCACATATTCCAGTCATGAGCAGACAGTTTTTCTTGTGCTTCCTTCAAATTTTGCTCTTGTAGTCTTGTGTTTGCCCTTCCAGATTCCATGAGTACTGCTGCATTTTTCCAGTAATCTCACTCTTGGATGGGGAAAGTATGTTTTATAGCAGCTGAATGGAAATTAAGGCCTTCTAGATGATCCAGTGATCCCTCTCTGAGATTGTTATGCTTTGACCAATAAAAGCAAAACCAAGAATCTGTCATCTTCTAGAGACCTGTCACTGTTTCAAGTTCCTATATTGCCCCTAGAATAAATGAGAAAATTTGATGAAGAAATGTAGCAGGAATGTTGTGGGAGAAATGGAGTTGTAATACAGTGGGTGATAGAGAGGAATCAGTGGCATGGAAGTCCTCTAGTTCCAGCCCAGGTCAGAATTTTTGGTCATTGAGACAGTTTGATGTTCTTGAACTTGTGAGATGATTTGGTTGTCACTGCACTCCAAAAGACAAAATCTGAAATCTGAAAATGTTAAGGTGCATGGCAATGGAGATTCTGCTCATTGTTTTGTTCAACAACAAAAACCAAAACTGAAACAGAAACAAAAACCAAAACCAAACCAAACAGAACCACAACAACAACTGACCCTGACGTGGAAAATTTAATTAAAGAGATAAAATTATGAATCTAGTACTGGGCTCAGAAAGAGCTGAATGCTTAGAAAGGAAAAAGCTTACCAAGCAGTTCTAACAAGAAAAACAAACAGTTCTATATGTTAACTTCACCTTGTGTTTAGTCTGAGAGGAACAAAGCCATCCTTGGAAAAAGACAGACAATATCATCCCCCACACTTAGCAGCACAAAAGATGGGTGGCACCATTATGGTAGGAAACCTGCTCAGCTCATGTAATACGTTTCATTTAAATTGTGCAGAACAGAAATCTCTGAATACACAGAAATGTTCTTTTGAGTTAAATAGCAAAGCTGTGCTGAATCCTTCAGTACTCACATTTATAACAGAAATAGCCTCCAGCGTCTACTGTTTATTTATCAATTGTTAATTGAGTTGATGTTTACTCATGATTGCAAACAGATGATTAATTTATAGCTGAGTGTTATTACTATGATAACGAAGAGATCATTAGAAAGAAGGATTATAATAGGGTTCTCTGCACTTGTAAGGCTAGTAATAAAGATTGACTAATATAATTAGATAAAGCTTTGTAACAAATACCATTAAATTGAATCTGGACTTTATTTAAATGCACTGGCCTGTTATCTTAAAATGTATTAGCAGAGTGTGTGGGTTAAGTAGAACCCCTGCCTACACTGTTTACTGTCTCCTTCAGAGATTAAAATAGCTCTATACTCGTTGGTTAAATGCAATATTATGCTCTATGCATAAATATTATTTCTATTGAAAACTCTAAAAAGAATTGTTGTAGCAACAGAAAAATATTATATTTGCTTTCAATTTTAACACGAGATGATTTCCAACTTTAATTTTGATGATAGGTTAACCAAACTTAATTCAAGAAGATGATATTGGGCTTTTTCATTTGCTGAGACTGGTAAATCTTTTGCATAATTCTATTTAATAGAAGTCATAGTATGTCTTTTGTGGGAATCCAATGACAATAGTATGGAGTATTTGATTTTTTAATTTTTGTGGATGCGTGGAAAGCAGCAACAAAAGCTGAAGTTTCCATGTTATGTACTGTGTTTTATATTTAGTTTTTCTTTGGCCTATTTGTATTTGTTGGGACAGGCGTAATATGATACTAGTGTGAAAAAGAACAAGTGAATATTTTATCAATATTTTAATGCAGGATGGGAAGAGATACAGGCAAAACTTGCAGCTGTATTGTAAACATTCTAGCAGCAAGCATTTCAAACTGTTGGAAATGCAATGACACCATAGCAAATAGTGAAATATTATTACAGGGACTATAAAAACATGTTGTTTTGTTTGTTTTCTTTTCAGAACCTTAATGGGTTACACTCTGTGGTTGCATGACGGTTGAATGCAATATGTCCACCCTTTATTGTCAGATTCTTTATGGGCAGAGAAACACAGTTCTCACCTTCTGTGGCCTGAGCAACTGAAGACTTAGTGTCTTCTGGGGTTGCTTCTGCTACAGACTGACAGATTGTGAACCCTCGGGCTAAGAAAAAAAAGCTTTCACCCTGATAAATCCAGTCTGAAATGAAGTATTCTGAGATTATTTCTTCCTAGGTACCTATCAATAACTTTTTTCTAAGTGACCACGAAGTGTTTGTGTTCAGCTGAGATTTGAAACCTTTATAGTATTTAACATGGGAATTGAAAAGTTCTTGTCCTGTGTTTAGTAAGGGCTCCCACTGGACTGCATTTACTGTTAGGCTGCTCTGCTAGCTGTGTGTTCTGTGCTCAGATTCACGAGACTCTTCACAGTTAGTGAAACTGACAGCTCTGCACTCGTGTTGCTATCCTCATCCAAACTTTACTCAAGTATTTTAGTACTGGAAAAAAAAAATCCGTGGGTTATGTTCATTCTGCTTGGTGGAATTTCTTTGTTGGAAAAAGAGATGTGGGATAAATTATACAAACTATTTTATTGCTAAAAAGATATTTAGAAGAAATGTTGAAAGCCTGAGGTTCAAGAATAACAAACTGGACAATTGCTTGACCTACAGGTCCCTTCCACAAAAAGCTGACGCTGTCAGATGAGTGGGTGCAAATGTGAGAAGTTTAAATGCTCGTCATAGAAATGACTCTGGAAGGATGAATAATGATTCAACATAGTCTGAGAGGGACTTTGGATGTGTTCATGGAGAGCTTCCACAGAAAGGGTCCTCTGTTTTGAACCTGGCATAGCAATTGCAGAGAGCCTTTTAATCTGATTGACTTGATGGGACACGTTATGAAGCAGACTTTAATCACAAGTGAGTAATAAATCACTCCCAAATTATGATTTGTCTTTCCTAGAGAAAGTAAATTTGTTTCAAACTCTGTGGGGAAAATAGAAATTTTTTTTAATGCTTTGTATAAATCTGTTGGCAAGTTTTTGCATTATCAATTTTCACCAGCACTCTGTCCCAGGGCTGTCAATTTGACTATGCTGAAAAGTAAGTTGTCATTCTCAAACAACACTTGTCACCTGCTTGCCTTCTGAAATAGTGCAGAGGGGTGTGTTTAAAAAAAAACAGGTGGGATGAGAAATGAAGAGAGAAGCATCCAAGAATGGAATTGCAGGCAAAATAGTGCAATGTAGAAAAATGCTATCTAAATCTGAGTTTGAGAAACCTACATGTTAGAAATGCATTTGAAGAAACTCACACAAGTTGGTGGAGACTTTATATCCTATTTAGAATTTCTTCATGAGAGCAGTCAAGCTATGTTTTCTCTGTGACAAATGTGCAGTTTGAAGCCCCAGCACAGAGGGTGAGGAAGCAAAACAGCCACTTGTTGGCAAATCACAGAAGCCCAGAGGTAAGGAGGGGAAAACATTGGGTTTCAGATCAAATTTGTATGGAAATAGCTCAAGGATTTTTTCTAAGAAGCAATCAGAACTGGCAAAACCTAGGGATGATTGTATTAAATAGTGTTCCTTTTGAACTGAAGAAGGTTTTAGTTTTAAAAAAATATATAGTAGTATTGGTGGGTCACCTTCCATAGAGATTTTAATTTTCATCCTGGAATTTGGCATCTTTCAAGTACGTGGTGCTTGTACTCGGAGTCCAAGTTGCAGTGGACTAGTAATTTGCATATTGCATTATATTTACTCAAAAATCCTGTGGAACATATACATGAAAAGACTTCTGTTTTTTTAGTGTTAATATATTGTAAAAAATGTCATTATTACTTCTTTATTCCCCTTTCTGCTATTCCTTTAGATTTAGATCCTTTATTGTTAGGTTGTGTACTCTGGAGACATTAGACAAGGAGGGGGTGGGTTGTGAAGTAAACATTCTTTAAAGAAATTTCTAAAAACTGGCACATAGCTGGCATGTGGAAAGCAGTCCTGATAATCAAATCTTTGATCGGTTTGACAATGATATACTTGCATAGATAAGTCCACACAATCCCGAGAGAAATCAAATACCTACTTAAATCCTCTCAAATATAGAAATTTTTATTTGGTTGTTGAACATTAAGCATAGAAGAATTAGATAATTTTAGCTAGTGTCTGTAGAGCGAGTTGACTTGTTTCCAGGCCAGCCTTTCACTGAAGAATATACAATATTGTAGTTGTTTGATAATTCTTGCAACACAAAAAAGAAGAAAAGAGGGCATAGTACAGCTGGTGTTTTTAAAGTAATAGTTGTTTGACAACCTTGGAGATATTATAATTGTAATTCATTGAGCAAGGCTCTATGAGGAAGCAGGAGTCCCTGTTGGAACTACTCCACAGTTTCCCAGCTGTTATCTGTTTTCTTCACACAAGGAGAGCTTGAATTGCATCTTAAGCCTTCAAGAATGTATGGTGTGCTGGATGTAGTGTGTATTTAATTCTGGACTGGAAAATGAAGCCAATGTAAACTCTAGTTATTGCTGTGCCTTTTCATTTCTCTGACATCAGACACAAAAGGTCACGACTGCTTATGTCCCATTGAAAACAGCAGTAAAGATTCAGAAAACTAAAAAATGGCAGTGTCTTAATTAAACACTTCCAGAGAAACAGGCTGTTTACAAGTGCAACCTGTAGCCCTGTTTATATTCATATGCCATTTCTTACAGTGGTGAGATTTGGAGATACGTGGAAGAAAATGGCCCTCCAGAATTGAATGGTATTGGAACAGTCTTCATTCCAGGCTTATTAGGGAGTACTTTTTCAAACAAACCATCTTGTAAATCTGTTTTCTGTCTGATGGGTGGAACCATCAGCTTGTGCTTTGCTTTTTGAGGACTGAAATTTGCACAAAAAGGTGGAGCAGCAGTGATCCAAATCTCAAAAGTCACCGTGGAGTGGGGATCCAGTTTGCACTGTTAGCTCTGTTGAGCCTTCTGTGCTTTTTTACAAATCAGAAAAGCTAGTTTAGGATCACTTCAGTTTACAAAAGAACTGCGGGGCAAAGGATTAGCTCAACTGATGTTTGTTCTTCTAATGCTTTCTGTTTATATTATGGAAAGGAGGTTGTCATTTGTGTTACAGTCTCAAAGAGTGTGTTAAGATTGAAACAACATGGGTTTAAATGAGAAAAAGAAGCCATTTGCAACAGAGAAATAACTTCAGATTTTTTCTTTTTTTTTCTCGCTTAAAATAGAGAAGAAACAGAAATTGGACCCAGCAAAGCATCTAATTGATTTGGAAAAGAAAACCACTAAATGCCTATGTATATAACTAAAGAGAGAGCAATCTTAATCAATATGGGATAAGTAAACTATGCAGCCTGGTGAATAGTAGAAAAAAACCCAACCCTTAGATTCAAAAAACATTAGTGAAATGTGTCTTGAAAATTATTCACTGGGGGTGCTGAACATTTGTCATCTCTTATTAATTTGTGTGATAAATTTTTGTATCTAATTAAAACATTAGGACTGCTGAGGAAATAGTAATTGTCAACTTGTTTTTTAAATTAGTACAATTATGAGAGGTGTTAAAGAAGGCCATAAAATGAAAATATTTAGTTATGCAAGAGTGTTTTTTTAAATCACTTAATAACATATTTTTCACTGAATATTTGTTTTACGGTGTCTTATAATTGTTATTGACTATAGATTTATTATATATAATAGCTACAGAAACTGCCATTGTGTAACTACTATGCAAATTGCTCAGGTGATAATTTTTTTGCCTCCATTGTGAAAAAAATAAAAGAAAAAATGTTTCTTTAGGAAGACACATATAAGATGCCTTGAACTTAGCTTTTAATCAGTATTCTTACACGTCTCAAAAACAGATAGTAGTCCTGCATTACTGCTAAATATATAAGTAGATGTTCCATTATTTCTCTTTCTTTTGTTTCTGCTCTTTTCTTAAATACAAGAAAAAGCAATGAATGCTGAGTTAGAAAAACCTTACAAGTTAACTGCAATTTGTAATATTTCCTAGGATAAGATTTAGCATTTTGTCACTTTAGACTGCAGAATTCTAAAACGTGTTTAATACAGAAAGCTGGACAAATCCTTTCAGCATAGCTTGTGTGACCAAGTTTGCTTGGTCAAAGCACTTGTTTTGGAGTCTGCATCAGCAGGAACTGTATTTGTCTTTTCTTTCTAAAATGCTGGATCAGATTTATGCAAATGGTTGTCATAGTATTTCATGTACTTGATGTTTTTAATTAATCTGCAAACACTCTCTTGTTTGGTCTTTGTTTCTGAATGTTCCAAATGCTAAATAGAAGTGAAAGCAAGGACTTCCAAAAAAGGCTGAATGAATAAGCTGTCCACTTGGTGCCCATTTTCAGTGAAATTTGACTGTTCAGTTCCCTGATGCTCCTTAAAAATTCTGGTCGAAGTGTAGGCATAGAGGAAGTAAAAAGCCAACAACTCTCTAATGAATACAGTGACATTTGGTTTTAGGAGGTCATGTTGCAGGGAAGTTGCAGGACTTTTGCCCTGTCTATATAAAATGTGCTTTAGTTGGTTTCAGAGTGCTTAGCTAGTGATGGATGATTCAGTCCAAATGTTAGCTTTGTGTACTTACAGTCTGCCTCTGATATACTTCGAACTCTGGATGAATTTTTATATGGCTTTCCATGAGTACTCGTGAAAACAGGAGCAAGCTATTTCACTGCCAAATCTCACATGGCCAACCTGGTGCAACTGCTATAATTTTTGCAGGTGACTTGAGAAATATAGTTATTATCCCACAGTGGGGAACAATGAATGTGTTAATGGCTAGACTGGCAGGGCTGCACTTAAGATATTCAGAACAAACACCTTAGTCAGCAGTCACAAGTGGGGAAAAATACTTTTGACTGGGAAAAATATCACAAGTGCTTGATTGAGTTTTTTACAATACTTCATCAACTTACCTGAGGCTGAGTCCTCAGCAGCTGCAAGAAGGTTTGTTCAGTGAAGGCCAAACTGATGTAGAGGGAAGAAGGAAAGAGTCTGTCAAACCTTTGAGCAAGATTTCCAAACTTTAACCACTAGCTTTCTATTTGTAGGGAGTTGTTTTTGATCAGTAAAGAGATCAGATTTTCCTTTCATTCTCAATGCCTTATATTTGCAGGATCTGGGCTTTCATGGTCTGTCTTAAGCAGAGGTGTTTGTAGAATATCTTTGTTTCTGGGAGAGGGGCTGAAACTACCATATTTTAGCTGCTTCTGCAGAAAAAAACATGAAGTCCAAGAGTTTTTCTTCAGGCTTTATTAGACCACTGGATACTCTGAAGGACTGGTTTGTTATGTCCAATGTATTACAACTACAAGTCCATTTCCCAAATGAAAATAACATTCTGATAGTATTTGAGAGCTTTGTAGCACAGAACAAGACCTAATAAATGGTACCTTAATGCTGGAATGTATGTTTGTTGAACGGGCCATGGAAAGGAGAGATATGGTGGAAGGCATCATGGACACATGATTTTGAACAAATTAGCCATCGATGCACAAGCCCTCTAAAAAAAAATGAGTTTTTTGTTGCAGGGAAGCTCTAAAAAGCTCTGAATTCCCCCTCCAGTCCCAGGTAAATAGTGAATAAGGAATTTATTTTTGGCACTCTAAAGTGAGTGCTTGTGCACTGGCAGAGGGACTTTTTACCTTAAAACAAAAAACGTGTGACTGACATGCAGCAGGCAGGAATACAAGGCACAGGTCAAATGCATAAATCTCACATGAAAAGTCTGACACTGGGAAATCCTACAGTCTTGCCATCCACTGCACAGATGTATGGTCTGATGGTTGGTGCAAACATGTTAATTACAATTTGCTGAGATAAGGAATCTTTTTAAATTTGGAATTGCATCAACTATGGATTTAATGAGGCTTTTCTAAAACTAGACAGTTTTGTTCAGATCGTGGTGGTTACAATCACAAGAAAAATTTTAAATCTATTTTTGATATGTTATTAAAGAGAAAATAAGCAAACAGTGCTGCTTTATTTATCTCTGATGCGCAGATGAAAGAAAATTGGTTTTTAAGTAGATTGCTTTCAAGATAAAGTGCTTAATTTTATTAAAGTTTAACTATACCTGACACACACATTTTAAAATTTTTAAGGCATATGAACAAGACATGATTCTATTAAACACAAGATTTCTTAAGGTTTTAGGCATTGTGGTATACCATGTGATCCCATGAAATATCATTTGTGATTTTCAAGTTGACATTGAAATGAAAGTTAAAGAAGCATTTCTATATTGCACAGATTAATGGGATTATAAATAACTGTCCTAAATATATATATATATATAAAATCTACCATAAACTGCATTCATTGATAGAAAGCTGGATCAATGCTTAATACTAAATCATCTTCTTTAAAATAGTTTGGCAAGGAGTGTACAGATATTTAATGACTTTAGCATACATCTTTGATTTCAGCGTGCCAGGGTTGCGGGACATGCTTGTCTGTCTTAGACTCTTTGAAGATGCCCCGTAGGTTTATTTCAGATCAAATCACACCTCACAAAAACACTTAATCGAGTCCACGTCCCTCTTTTGTTTTGGTCTCCAAAAGCATTAAAAAGTCACTGAAAACCAAGCTATCCTTTTAGAGGAGTTACAGTGTGAACTGGATCTCCCTAAAGCTGTTTAGAAAACATGCTTCCTATTTAAGGTTATCTTCACTCATTTCTTTCAGTATCATGTGAACGTTTAACAAAATAGCTGACATTCCTATCATAGTGCTGTGTGTATTCTTCTCCTGTCCTGTGTGGCTACTTCCCACATTTGTCAAGGCAGAGGTTGAAGGGGCTATGGACAAGGGAAATAGGTCTCCCATTCATTCCTATCTGTCAGGAGTTCACTTTGTCATGATAACATTCAAGGAGTATATTTATCTGTCCTGCTACTGGAGGTTAAAGCAAGGGTAAAAAAAAGGAGAAGGGAAGAAATCCTGTTTTAAAAGTTTACAAATTGTGCTGCAAAGACTGTAAACAGAGAGAGACTTGCAGTGGAATGTGTAAAATACTGCTGCATTGATAGCGATGGGGCGGCTAGCTGCTACAAATCCGCTCGTATAAACACAACAACTCTTGCTGCAGATTGGGTCTGTTTTGGCTTAAAGTCTGAGGAACACATTGCTTTCAAAGTGAATTCTTAGGTGTCACTTCCCATAACTTATAGCAGAAGATTACAAAGCTACTGATATAACATATTAGTTTGATGGACAGAATTATACCCCCAACGCTTCCTGCTCTCCCCAATGACGCACACTAACTTAGTGTGCTGTGACAGCTGCCTTGATTTACCACCAGGCTGGGAGGCCAAGTGGGAGAGGGAACATTCACATGAACGCAGGGGCTGATACTGGCCCACAGCCTAGTTTATAAAGCTGCCCTGTAATTCACCACAAATGTGTCACCATTAAAAGGGAAAAAAGGATTGCAGATAATAAATACTCTTTAATTTATTAGCTAACAACAAAGAGATCAGAGCCAGTTGTGATGTGATTGTTTGACATAATATTGTCAAGGAAAAAAGCTAAGTTGACCAAAGATGTATATTACACATTCAAGCAGATGCATCAACTCTTGGCTTGTCACAAGCGGAGCTAAACAAAATGCCAAACAGAGGAGAGAACTGGCAAACAGCACAGTCATTTATCTCTGAAAGAGACATATTCAAGAGCAAGTGAAATAAGACATAGTTCTTTGGGCTTGGTCAAGGGCCAAGTTCTAACTATTATAAATTAAATGTTTTGTGTATCGTATTTGGCAACTGCAGCAGCTCTTACCATTTTGGTCATGGTAGGAGAGTGTTACATTTTCCTGTCTCCTTTTGCCAGAATGATGGCTTTTGTTGTGGGGAACAATATTAGAATGTGTCTCTGCATACCAATAGCCACAATGCATGCTATAAAAAAAGGCATATAGGTTTTGCAAATACAAGAAAGGACCGTTAGGCTAGACACTCTACAGAATTTGAATTTTCCAAAGAAAACTTTACAAAGTCATAAATCTAATAATTTTGCTCTCTCTCAATTGTTTGAGTTCACGGAATATACTCATCAATAAAATTCTTTCAGGTTCATATGCTTTTAATCTGAGATTTGAACTTCATGTACCTTATTTTGAGGAACCTTTGCTTTTTGTTTTGTGAGCATTCTTCATGCCACCACAGTTTGCTTGGTGTCAGCACTTCCACTATAAATTATTCTTGAGTGGTTTGGATGTCAGATGTAAAAATTTTTGCCCTGGTTTGAAAACTGATGCACAGAATCAGAGCCTGCAGATTATGTGTTCATGCAAGCACATGTACACGTCTTTTAAAAAAGAAAATGAATATTTAAAATTAGGTTCATTAACGTTATCCTAGAACATGGGTATCATGCTATACAGTCCCAAACGTACCTCATCAATGCTGCACATTATATTCTAATATTGATGGCAAGTGAGTAATATGCAACATTATTTCTATGTTAAATAGAAAATGTCATTCTATATGAAGATTATGCCAGTGCAAGACCTGAGAATTATGTAAACTCTCGAGCAAAAACCAGAACTTTTTTTTTTGTAGTACATGGTCCTCATGCTGAGCCTTTGCAATGTATAAAAAAGTCCCATAGTTAAAGGTCTATGAAATTATTTTCTTCTATTTTTCTTGAAATAGGAGAGAAGGGGTATAATGCACAATGAGACATAGCTGCAGATAAGGTCAAAGTTTATAATCTGCTTATATGTCAAATTCACTTTAATTTTATGCTGATTTTTATTATACTGTTTT